>CM032665.1:399219-500078 GCA_019095985.1 Streblospio benedicti | reverse complement strand
CTATTTTTGGCAGTCTTCTGCTGTAAAAACAAAATTTAGTAATTTTTTTGTATTACTGCTGTTTATTTCTATTGTGTCAGTCAACATTGCTAAGGCATAATAAGCACCTCAAGCTAAGGACTCCAGCCTTGCACATGAGGTACTCATTTGTTTTCTGAGCGGCCACTCAACGCTTAGGTAACAGGAAAGGTTCAGGCTAACACTTTGTTCAGTGCCATGATTTCTATATACTTTTCAGTATGGATAGTAACAAAAACCTATCAACTTCTTTCACCCCTCCATGTACATCGTTGTTTGTTTATTATTGCTATTATAGGGTTAGGGAACCGATACTCTCTGGTACTGGGATGTTTCTTTGCCCACGTCCCACATTCTTATAAAAACCAACTGACAAACCGGTGATCAGGCCAAATAAGAGGGTTTACAGGTGTAGAAACTTAACACAATGAGTATTAGTCAGGTGGAGAACAACCTATGATCCGCCAGGGTGGTAGTTAAGCATCACGCATGGTGCGAGTCCTGGGTGTGATGGTGACGTTTCGGAGGAAGTGGCTACATATGTCCAAAATAGTTTACAATATGCTGATGAATCCAGATGCTAAGACATCATTACTAAATGCTGAAAATGATATTGTACATCGATTGCCAAAACACGATATGGACAAAAAGCTATTATTTTAGCCCACCTCATAGTGACTGGTGAGCTAAAGAGAATTCATAGAGTATGATGATTTACGTAGGCCTTTGTGTATTGAGTGCTCAATGTAATTATTTGTATACTCATTTGCTACTTTATAACATCTAAAAATATGACACAATTTTACTATATGCGGATATTTTATTTAAATAAGAACAAGCAATTTGCATACTGATACACAAGCACTACAGACACATTGTATATTTCACTGCCCTTCATGAGTCAAAATGATTGTTGTCGCAAATATAAATGTAGCATCATCAACAATACCTATTTTTTTCCAAATTAAAAAGCATATATTTCTATAGATATAAAACTTTAATCCGTAGGAATACATATCTGAATTATGTACAAGTGGCTATGGACACTCATACAAAGATACTGTAAGAACTAAAAATGTAACAAGATTATTTATGCATGCAGTTCAGTTCAGTTATACTATGCACTGATTATGAATACAAAGTGAAATGTGTGCCATTAAAAACTTTCATACTACAGTATGCCACGTCACATTTGCTCTACACAGTAGCGATCGTTTATCTCAAGCTTTCCCTTCAAGTTAATTTTAACATTATTAATCACTCTAGTAACTCGAAATTTTGGATAACTCAAATTTCCTATTCACTCTGCTTGAGTTAAATGGGTCCAACTGTACATGCTCTTTCAAAGTAGACTGCAACTATAAATATCAACATGCAAGACAATAATCACTTGTTCACAATTATATTATAATTGCAGTTGTGATACATATTACGTACTTATATGAAAACAAAGTGTCAACTCCACCCAAACATTCTACTTTCAAGCAAGGTGTTTTATCAAATACAAGAAATTACAGATGAAATCTGCAGTTAACAGGCACAAGCATATTAAAATAAATTTTTACTTATAAATCAATGACCATTGTATTATAAGTTCGACTGGAAATAACTTGTCTGGCTTATCTAAATATGAAAAGTCATCATAAAGAAATGAATTAACATGTTTGTTATCAATAAATAATCATGACGGGAGGTGAGTGCGAGATTCTACACACAAACACAAACAAGAAGTATTATAAATCATAGCATTTCAAATGACAAGATCCTAGAACATTTTGCTCATTCATCATATTAATTAAAGCAAAGTATAAATGTTGATATCTCATCAGCATTGAAAAAAATTGTATAAAAACATACACACGATCATAAATTAACATCAAAACATATGTTGAGAAAGGGGAAAATAATAAAAAGGTCACACAGCTAACTATGGATCCTTTTCATGCATATGTTATTTTATGTATGACGTACTTCTCAAGAATCTCTCAATTACCAGTCAACATGTTCAATGTATATCACATTATTTTAACTGTCACAATTCCAATAATTTTCTGCAAGTGAGATGATTACAATGATAACTTTATCACATTATGTAAAATCATTTTTAATGTAAAATAATACAATTATACCACACAAAATAGTGTAAAATGAATTCTTGGAGCAAGAAATGGAATTTGACACCAAAATAGCTCTTACATAACTAAATAACATCACTGGACAAAATAAGCATTCAAACATGTCAACTGTGTATTTTCTCAAGTTTGAGACAAATAGTTTTCCTGGGACAAAATACCTGTACATGTATATAGAATCATAATCCTCATATAATATTTATGTTTGTCTAAAGAAATATTGTAATTTACACCCAAACCATGAAACATGCTGTTGTTCCAGAAGTTGAAGATAATTTTGTATGCAAAGCAATGGCTGGATTAACACACATGGTCACAATATTACAGCTTTTTTCTGTTCTTATCTAGTTGACAAGTGTGGTAAAAATACTTATTTTGTTTTAACGCTGCAACACAATGCAAACAGAATACTTAAGTTCCCCGAACAACTTTAGCCAAGGTAATCTAGCTTGACATATCCACACAATCATATCTATGATCATGCCAAATAGCCTCTGCTAATAATGGCTTCTGTAACATAGAATAAAAGAAACTTTGGTCCCTGTGGTAATTTGCATTACCAAATAAGCAACATTGATTATAATACTTCAATCAAACACATAATCATATGATTACATAGTGGTGTCTGTTAGTTGATTTGATTTTCTCATGATTGTATGACATTGCCCAGGCTTTCAAAAGGATTATAAACATGAACATTTCAGAGGGATTATAAACATGAAAATCAGAAACAAACATAATCACAGCATGTAATCTAGCACACGAGGTTATCATTCCTTGACAATATCTAGTTGACATTTAAATAGATTTCTCATATCGTGTTTGATTATATTCTTCATATTATGGAGTAACACTATGTGTTAAGCATATTGTTTGTATCACAAAAAAAAATTACTTTTCAAACATGAATATCAATTTGATGTATGAGAACTTTAATGTCACTAGAAAATTAGGGTCTAAACAAAGTCAACATTGCACTTAATATTCCCGACATTTTGAATTATATTCTAAAATTTAAAATATCACTTCTTTTTGTTACCTACTCACAACAAATTCAGTATTTCATACACAATCTACACAAAGACATATTCCCTTTAAATATAACTCCCACAAAATAGTAAAAATATGTTTCTTTTAAAAAAATCATTCAGATATCTGACCTGAAATGTGAAACACAATTTTCAACTCGAATGAGTGGATAGGTAAATGCTTTTTACTTTAAAAATTGTACATAGACTACTAAAACTTTGCAGGATCAATTTGTTGCTGTCATGGCAGTACGAAATAAATGTCCAAACGCCAATACTAATTGCCGCATGATTTGTTACACATCACTTTAAACTTCACTTGCAAAATCTGCTGACCGATGTAGAATATCGCATATTTTGACAAGTCATTCATTCGATAGGAACATTTGACATGTAACAACATTTATAATTATCAATTTTCAAAAATATATTACAATAAACACTGTCACAATGTTCTTTGAGTAAATGCACTGATCATATTCTTTTAAGTGTACATGTAAATGTTATTATAAATAATATTTACTCAAAATCTAATGACATGACTGCCTTTATCGTTAAATTCATTATCCAATGAAATCAGTCATTTCTTTTGCACAAGTATTCGATTCATTTTGAAAAATAATCCACACATAAAGACTATAACATCTTAAAAATCAAAAACCACTGATACACAATTTCATAAGCATATATCTGGATAAATACATGGATAAAATGTTCGTGTACAATATAAACAATATACGACTTTCACGCTTTCCTGCAGTTTTGTCCATGACTGTCACCTAGTGATCATGAAATATTTTGACCATAGCAAAAAATACAAAGTATATCACCACTTCACAATGTTCCGTTTGACTTCGTTCAAGTCCATCCACTTGTATACATGTATTTATTATATCAAATATTCTAAAGTAAGCCATTTCTTGAAACATGAACATGAAATTTTGAACGTTTTTGTATTGACATTTATAGCAATTATACACATATTTTCCAGACACCAATTTTATTCCACTATCATAACATTTTTTCTTTTCTTTTTGTTCAACAAAAAGGAATGAAACCATATGCTATGTTCTTTTGTTTGGACACTTGGTCTGAATATGTTTAGAATCAATTCAAAGGAAATCGCTGCACCTACATAAAACGTTTTGTTTCCAAACTTCAAAAAGTGCGCACACTTACAGAAATTTTCAATACTTAAACTTTATAAAATAGCAATTTTTGGAAAATGCATCTAGACAATTATTGGAAAAGCTATGGTTCTATGCTTTTGTAAACATTGGAAATAAAATGATGAAATTTCTGTTTGAAGGTACCTTTCTAAGTTACTTAGCACAAACCTTTTTTTTTAAAGATGCAGGATTTTACTTCATTATTAGATAACTTTTAATAATTTTCGAAATAAGTGTCGTAGGGAAAAAAACAACTTTGGAACAAAAAACCCTGGGTCAAAAGCTATGTACTACTGGGATAAAATTGGAGTCAGGACAATAGCATTAACTATAAAACAAGTTCTTTCAATGATGTAACTTTTACAATATTAAATGTTCTTAATAACTGAAAACTCAGAAAGAAGAATATCAAAAAAAAAACAAAAAAAAAACAATCACAAAATAGTTTTTCTCGAGTCATAAACTTTAGCAAACCTATGTTTTTGCTCTTCATTAATTTTAGAAACGTACATGATGCTTTAAAGTTTTAAAGTTCACGCAAAGAAAGTAAATAGAACATATCTGACTCAGCTAATACAATTTTTCGAAAACACAGTCATGATACTTAAATGTAAAGCTGATGCAGACCAAGTATTAAGACCACTAGGTGTCGCCACTATGGTGTAAGTGATGCATAAGACGCGGCCAATGCTGCTTCGATTGTGATGCTGGTGGCATCGCTATAGAATCACGCAGCACTTGCAGTACCGCCGTCTACTGCCACCTACGGACGGGGGTGGGGTCACCGGCGCAAAGTACGCATGCACTTTGATGTTTGGCAGGTGGCTCTACAAAACAAAAAATCTAGCATTACAGCTCAACTCTTTCTCACACACGCATTTTGTAAATGATTCCACAAGCACTACAAAAAACATGAGAATGGCTGGATAATTCTAATAGAGATTTTCCTATTTATAGGAGTTTAATTAATAAGAAACGGTTTGAGTTGGCTTTTACATTGTAGTAGAGGATTTTAAATATACATTTTTACATATATATTCTACGTGTATGTAATGACAGAAACCATACCAACTGCATGTTAATGCTGTATATACGTTTCTAGTTTGTTACATGGACCTGATTTATGCCTGACTTTAATAATACATTACTCGATTGGACGTTTGATCCATATAAACGAACATCCCCCCCACCCCCCACCCCCTCCCACATACCCTGAGTCTGCGTATGCCGGCGCGGGTGATAAGCTGACAGTCGTACAGCTCTATGCGCTGCAGGTTCTGGCAGCCAGCCAGGTGCTCCAGCGACGCGTCCGTGATGAGCGGGCAGTTGTCCAGCTCCAGCACAGCGAGCGACTCAGTGGCGCAGGGGCCGATTCCCAGCTGACGGATGCCCTCATCCGTGACCAGCTCACAGTGGGACAAACTCTGCAAGGGGCAGACACATGCGGTCATCATTTTGTACATTACATGTACTCTTGTGATTTAATGCTTAAAAAAAAATTTTTTTTTGGCACACATCATCATGCCTATTAACCCATTACCCTTCATGTTTTATTACATGACACCCCTTGTATCCTCGCAAATATTTGCAGCGTAGCGCGTATAAAATCTTTCCATTTGTCGGAGCTGCGTTGCCAACTTTAAACTGCCATAATTTCCTTAAAAATGCTCGTATTTCAACCATCTTTTCACCAAAATACAAAGCAACCATTTTGGCTTACCCCATTCCCTATTTCACAAATGTCTTGAAACAAGGCATCACATTTCCCATGCTAAAGGGAAGCCCTGTTCTGATCGGTTAGGACTGTGGTAAATGCAGCATGTTTGCTGCTAGCTTTGCAGTAAATAAATCACAGTAATTTAGAAAATAATCAAAAATATTATTCGGGTGCTTTTGGAACTCATTTATATATCATAATAAAGCTTAAGTTGTTAGGAACACGAATATGTAATCAAGATTGAACCATTATGAGTATGTCTACAACGCGGTCAAACATTGGTAGTTTTTCCATTTGGTGCGATATGGCAAACACGGTGCCATTTGTGAGTGCAAATTAATGCTGTCAATTGAAACTTCTGTATATTCTCTTAAAATAAAAGCTAAACATTAAAATAAATTGTGCACGACAATTCCTCATTCGGTTTTTACATATAGTTATCTAGTTTTAATCACGATGGCACCGCTGCTATACCCCAAACAAATGACTTGTATGACAAAGCTTTTGACACCCAAACACGTGAAATCACCCGGCTGGTTTAGGGCGATTTGAGGGAGAGGGCCCAAGGCCGGTTTAGGCCATTTTGAGGGGTAAAGGGTTAAGGAGTTCTTCTTTACATTGGTAGTGTAATTCTTGCTCATTATTTGATTCTAAATTCTGTTGTGTTTATTTGGACAGAACCTGATTGTCTTGTCTGGGTTTGAATTTAATGAGAAATCAGATATGTGGTCACAAATGTCTGTCCTCTGAAACCATTTCTGTCGTAAACATCAATTGAGAACACTCTTGCAATGTGTTTAATTAATGTTTCTATACTTACTAATTTGGCCAGTAGTGGACAATTCATAGCTAAGTAATTCAACGTAGCGTCTGTAATCTGCAAGATATAAAATATTCTTACACTCACCATTACTATGTAAAAATATACAGCTTCAATATTTGACATATTCTATGTACAAATGACACAGAAAAGAACATATAACATACCTGCACACATTCTTCAAGATCCATTCGTTCGAGTTCATGACATGTCTGCAAACAAAAGACATTTGTATTCAATAACTATAATATACTTATAAGTGCATCTAGTATATCATATGATCCACAAAGGAGAATATTGTGAGCACAAAAAGATTCAAACAGTTAATCACTTTCAAGGAATATCAAGTTAATTTTGTTGCAAGGTGAAGATTAATGATAACATTCACACGTCACTGTCCATGGTTACCACTATAACACTTTTTATATCAATTTACTAAACATTGCAATGCATGTAATTTCTATCATATCTGTTAATAGATCTAATCTGTTATACAATGGTACAGTAAGATACAGCCAAACCAATGTCTGTGATTATAATTGTGTGACCTAATATTCTTATAGATGTCTTCACGAATCGACTCAATGAATACTGCTTGAAGATAGAATAATCTGAGAACCTACCCTTGCTAAAGCTTGGAAGCCACTATCAGTGAATTGACTGCATCCGGTCACTTCCAGAGTACTAATGACAACAGAATAAAATGGTCACATATTTTATACACATTCATGATTAAATATAAATTGATCTGCTCAAATCAGCGTCCAAGTGAAAGACTCAATTTACACTTATGCTACTGAATGCCTTACCGTAAACCCACACATCCTTGTGAGAGTGCCACAAGAGAAGCATCTGTGAGACGGGAGCAATTGGTGACACACAGATTATGCAGGTTGTGGCAGTTGTCACTTACAATTATCACAAGTTCATCAGTAATACTCTGCAAAAGAACACTTTATGCCTTTATTTTTATAAGTTTTACTTTCAGCCAGTTTTTGGTACAAGATAATTTAGGGAATAAAGTAGTAAAATCTGAATATCAGTGTTTTAATTAAGATTGATAAGTAAGTAAACCCCAAACAAATTGTAATTTAGTACTTACAATACAACTATGAAGATTTAATGTAGACAGATCTGGACAGTTTGCAGCTATGCGTTGAATACCATGGTCAGTTAGCTAAACAGAAAAGAAAATAACCTACCACATTATATCGACAACCACAAAGAAAAATGTAAAATATTTTTTTTAGATAATACTAGTATTCAATTTGTCATCAACAGTGACATAGGAATGATTATGACAAATTATATAAAGATAAATAAAATGTGATCAAATGATTGACTTGTCACATTGATCTTTGCAATTGATATTCTACAAAATCATCCAAATAAAAATGTTTGCATGATTCGATGTAATGAAATTCAATATAAAAAATTGGTAAATGGTTATTTATATCTCCATGAAACATGAAATACATGTACATTGGTCCAACAAGAGACACAACTATCTCAAAATTCAAAGCAATAAAAAAACTTACAATACTGAGTGACTTGAGTATGAGATGGCGGACAGATTATTTCCATGTATAAAAGTTATTCTATGTACCATGCATGTGGCAGTAGGTCTCATTTTATGTATAATTAATTGTCTTCCTTACCTCATTTGACCTCAGCATTGGACTTCCAATATATATAATTTATTTTTATAGCACAAAAGATTTAGCTTTTCATCTCTATAGAGACCTTTTCAATTTTTACAAACAAGTTTGTAAAAGTTCAAAAGGTCTCTATAGAAATGAAAAGCTTTTTTGTGCTATAAAAATAAATTATATACGTTGGAAGTCAATTGTGGTAAGGAAAGACTATTATACATAAAATGAGATTATTTCCAATATTCCACATTTTAATAGCATACCTGGTTGCATCCCTTTGCTATGAACACGGTGAGCCTGTGACAGTTGTTGCCAATAGCGACAATGCCATCATCGGTGACCTGCTGACACCACGAGATGTTGAGGTGCGTGAGGCCTGGGCAGCCCTCGCCGATGTGCCGCATAGACAGATTGGTGACGCATGCGCAAGAGCCGAGGTCCAAGTGGCTCAGCTTGTGGCAGTGTTTTCCCAGCGCATGGCACGTCCTGCAACACACAACGAAAATGTTATCTATTTTTTAAAATGTTTTCTATAATTTCCTAATTGTTTCAAAGTAATTTCATATAATCAGTATGTGTACATTATAGTTATCTATTAAAGAATATATAGATTTAAATAAACTAACACAGACCCCCGATGGACCAACAAGAATAAACTCTTAATAATGAACGCTTTATGTTATATCATTATAATGATGATTATTAGTCTTGGAGGTAAATATAAAGGCATGCAAGTCTACAGGGCCCGGGCTACAGGGTTTTATCAGCGTCTGCGGTTTTATGATTAACTATAGGAAATACTTATGCGATCCTACAAAATTTACACAGATGTCAGAAGAGGTTTACAAAAGTATACTGACAAAAATTTCGTTCAAATGCATTTCATACTTTTGGATAACTGAACATCAATTATAACAAGAACCTGAACATATATATTACCTACCGAATATTGAGTCCCAGTAAAATGTATTGTTATAATCTAAATATACGAATAAATTATGCAAATCAAATACATTTGTAGTCATAAGTAATATTGTGTTGAATTCATACATGTATTAAATATTTTCAAACACTTTATATTGTTTGTTTATCCATTCATTTATTACATTTGTACATGAAGCGCCTAGAAATTCCGCACCTTCATTATGAAAACATTGACCCAATTCTGTAGTGAGCAAGGTGAAGGTTACCACATGGTATTTTTTTAGAGCTGAAGAACAAATCACAAATAAAATGTTGGGCCCTGCAGAAAAGGGCTTCCACATCGTGGATTATCTAATATTTACCTCAGTTTTAGTTACCTCAATTGGTATAGGATTGTACCATGCCTTTACTGGTGGAAAACAAAGAACTACTAAGGAGTACTTAATGGGTGACAGAAAGTTACAAACATTGCCAGTTGCTCTTTCAATATTAGTGTCATTTGTGAGTGCTATTTTAGTGTTAGGAACCCCAGCAGAAATGTACACAAGGGGCACACAACTAACAATGCGCGTTATTGGATATTGTTTGGCATGCGTACTATCCAGCTTACTATTTGTTCCACTCTTTTTTCGGTTGAAAGTGACCAGTTCTTTTGAATATTTAGAAAAACGCTTCAAATCTAAAGGTGTAAAACTCATGGGATCTGTGATGATGCTTGTTGGAAATATGTTCTACATGGGACTTGTGATGTATACACCTTCAACAGCATTAGAAGCAGTCACATCATTTCCGTTATGGGCTTCGATAGTTGCAACAGGTGCTGTAGCAACAATTTACACAACCATTGGAGGAATGAAAGCGGTTATATGGACGGACGTTTTCCAAGCTTTTGTTATGATTGGTGGGATGTTAGCTATTGTCATTGTTGGCACACATCATGTTGGAGGCTTCAGTAAAGTGTGGGAGCTGAGTAGTGAGGGTGGAAGACTCATTTTCTTCAATTTTGATCTGGACCCAACACAGCGATTAACATTTTGGTCAGTTACAATTGGTGGCATGTTTTCAACACTTACAATATTTGGCATTGGTCAGAGTAGTGTACAAAGGTACTGTGCTTTGCCCACACTATCACAGGCTCGATGGTCAGTGTTCCTAAACATTCCAGGGCTCATATTAGTTAATATTTTAGCCTCATTAGTCGGGTTGGTTGTATATGCATATTACTCTTCTGCTGGATGTGACCCTCTGGACAGAGGCTACATAACCTCATCCAATCAGCTGGTGCCTTACTTTGTAATCGATGTACTCAACTATCCAGGATTCCCAGGGGTATTCCTCGCAGTTCTCTTCTCTGGTGCTCTCAGTTCAATATCGTCAGCTTTAAACTCAGCTGCAGCAGTCACATGGCAAGATATCCTCAAGTATTTCTTTGTGCACCTCAGTGAAGAAAAGAAGGCGCTTATCACAAAACTTCTAGTAGTTTTCTACGGTGGTATTGCAATGTTTGTAGCATTCCTCACTCAGCATGTTGGGGTTCATGTTTTACAAGCCTCATTGAGCTTCACGGGAGCAACCATGGGACCATCACTGGGCATGTTTCTTTTGGGTGCTCTTTTTCCTTGGGCAAATGCCAAAGGAGCCATCTCTGGATGTGTTGTGTCCATAGCATTGTCTCTATGGATAGCCATTGGCACCTTCATACATAGACCCCACAGAGGCAGCACGCTGCCAACATCATCTTACAACTGCTTGAATAGCACAACCAATTCATCTTGGGAAATGATGGACTATGCACAAAATATATCATGGAATACGCTCAACAAAGGAAGCAGCAATATATCACTATTGGATATTACACAGGCAGTTGACAATACAGGTGTGAACAAAATTTATGAAGTCTCTTTTCTTTGGTATAGTTTGATAGGTGTTACCGTGACACTTTTCATAGGTATCATTGTTAGTCTTCTGACGCAGGAAGAAAATGTTATCCCAGATTCATCATTAGTCATCCCAATTTTTGATCGGCTTTGCTGCTGCTTTCCACAGAGACTACGTCTTTGGTTACATTGTGGGGTGAAACATGAGACATCAAGTGTTACGGAAAAAGAAAACAAACTAGCCAGTGATGAAGATGTTTTAAATCTGAACACACCTCTAAATACTCAACATGATTTAGCTAGCGTATCTAATCAACCAGAAAATATGAACAATGAGGGCTCAGTTTTATTGACTTCTGAAGGACAAAGTTCATATCTAAATGGAGATACAGGAACTAGACTATGAATAAAGCATATTACCTATTTTGTATTGATAAATCATGTTAACTCCACGTTTTCATATTTTTTTACCATATTGATATTATTTTCTTTTGAAAGGATTTGTTTGTCTTGGGAATATATTATTATACATTTATGTAATTATGTCATTACCCTTAGATTAGATTATTTTCTCTGACCATGTTTTTCATTTTGTTTAAGAATCTTGATCAGGGTTTTAAAAGACAAGTTCTGATTGTATTGAGGGTTTAGTCCGTCAGAATAGGGAATGTAGACATTTATGTGTCTGGACATAATTTTGAAGTCCAGCAATGAAGAATGTTACAATTGTTTGTGGTGAAATATTTATCAATATGCAATTATAATACAGTAGAAGCTTAAGACTAAAGTCAGCATCGGCTATGGGTTTTTTTAAACCCCAATTAACGGAAATAATGTGAATTACCATTGTATTACTTATTTTTGTGATAAATCATGCTTCAATTCTTTGTTTAGGCACCTCTCAAAAAACAATGCTAGCAAATATGTTCATGTATATGTTCGGCATAATATCAAAATACGGATATGCAAATTTGATCATTTTGTAATTTTTGTCAGAATGGTACCAATGGTTTGTGTTTGATCTCATGTTTAATGGCACTATAAACCCACAACATTTGCACCTTAAATTTGTTATTTTACATTCAAGTTTGATTATAATTGTGTGGACATGGAATTTTCTAAATGGTAATGCTCAATATCACCGATAAGAAATGATATTTTTCAAATAAAAAAACACACTTAGTTATTGAGTGGATTTAAAGAATAAAATTAATTGCGACTTACACATCTGTTATCTTTTTACACTCATTCAGATTAAACGATTCTACATTGTGGCACTGGCTTGCAAACAATCTGTAAACAAAAACCATTATATTAAACTTAAATAGTTATAAATCTGTTATATTGTTTCTTTATTCAACATTCATTGATAAATTGAGAAAATGCAATCTTAAAAAGTTGACAAAATTTAACCTAAGGCTTTCCTGAGTAATAACATTATTATTTATTGATCTCATAAATAACTTAATAGTCAAATTCCTCCCCTTATTAAGAAGCAAACGCAATGAGAGTAGACCGAGTAACTTGCCAGTAGAGGCTTTACAGTACAGACACATTTACACCCTAGTGGAAGATGCAAAGTAAAATTGCACATTCACCATTTTAACCATTTGAGTCATGATGCAGAGACCCGCGTTAGCATCAAACCCCAGTACAAATACCTACACATTGATTTTGGTCTGCTTATGCATGTCCATACTTTTGTTTTATTACCTAATATGAATTGGCAATGTGAGAAACTTACTTGAGGGCACTATCAGTGATATTTTGGCATCCACGGAGACTAAGAGATTTCAAAAACCCACGACATCGACTGGAAATATTTTCCACAACTGCTCCCTGTTTAAATAAATGATTAGAAAACGTTATATGAAACTTGAAAATAAAATAAACAATGAATGTTAGAAAATAACATCATTGTTTTGTGAAGTATAACAATGTCATGCTGCCAACTTCTAACGACTGTTGCGCAGTTCCAAGAAACCATCATGATCGTAACTTTATTATGAAATGTTTCGATTTATCACGGGAATTGCTAATATGGAAATGTGTAAAGTTTTATGGATTTCTTTTACTAGAAGTTTTATAGTTTCTGGATTCATAATAGGTAGATCCAACACAATGCTGGTGGCTCAGAAACTTACATATTTCACACCTTTTATAGATTTGTCTAAAAGTTAGTGATATCCTTGATACAAATAGAAATCTAAAGAGTATAGCCTATTAATGCAATAAATCTTAAAAAGCTTACGTCAACGTCAATTTGGAAATTGAAGAGGTCGACATGCTGCCAGTTGCTTCCATCAAGGGCAAGAATATTCCAGGAGCGTGACACCTGGGCGCAGCGGCACAATGACACCACATCCAGGAAGGAAAAGATCCTACAAAATAGGCCACACTGACACTGAAGTATACCAAAGATCAACAACAGTTATGTTCCCTTGGTTCCGAGCTACAGTCTCAATGATAGCCAATTTAAATAGTTTAAGAATTGCTTCATTTATAATGACCATATTTACATGTATGGAAATGAATATTTTATACATCTCGTCAAATTCATTGACAAGAATTTCCAGTGTGCAGCTACGTCAAGTTCACCATTGCTGTCAACTGATTTATTTTGGTTACTAATTGATGTGTCCAGAATATTGTAAGCCCACACTGCCTCAAAAATGGTTGTATTGATATGTTTGTTTTTACCCCATGTAAATCACAAGCCTTGATATAGATTGTATGAATTATTCACGCTATAGCGTATAGGAGTACATGTAATAATCACATAAAATACATGCAATATATAAAAAACACCACAAATTAATTGCGGATAGTCCAAAACAATAACCAATAGCCTATTTTATCAATGGATAGTCGCTGCATGAAATATTATCACTTGTTACAACCCCTGTGGTAAAAAAAGTACCAAAATTTTGATATGATGAATCACATTAATTCAATGACATTAGGCAATCCTTTTTGGCATAGCAACTAAAAATTGAAATCATAATACTGTATTTTACTTACTAAATTGTATGCATATAAATCTTAAAAACCCTGGATTTTCTAGCGTTTGCTGTGACGTTTGAGTGAAGTTTTAACAGTATCCTATGCATCGAACAATGCCAAGTGCATAGAAAGCCATTTGTTTAGACTGAGTGCTCTGCATTGTACAACTGGATAGAGGCAATGACCAGCTAATGTTGACATCAATATACATCTCACTCCCGACATGAAGGGTTATGATATAAATTAAATCTTATACAATAGGAAAACACGAGAAGCATCCGAGATAGGTTACTTTAATGTTTGGACCAATTTCAACTCACATCTATGCTCAATGTTTTCTAAGAGACTTCACAAGCTGCTATTACTTTCAATGTTCAATCAACACTGATTAGAACAGTTCAAGTACCAATGATGCAGTGAAATATGAAGTCAGTTGATCTATGTGTTGGTCTGTATTATGATATATGTGCCACTGTGTGAAAATGTACATGCATGTACACAAGTCATACATGTGAAGGCGTCTTATACAATGAGTAGTCTAGTGACACTGACCTGAGGAGAAGTTCTTTGGGCAGTTTGACGTTGATGGCAGCCTCAGCCACTTCCACCACGTTGCCATTGGAAATGGGCCCTCCAACCATTCCTCCATGGTTTGTCTGGTAGTGGTTCGTCTACAATCCAAAAAAATTTTTTTTTTACAGATCAAAAATTTTGTGGCACGAGTTTTTTGATTATAAATATTTAGTCAAAATTTCTGACATGTTAAGTGAGTTGTGATAAATATACTAGTTGAATCACATTGCTATGTTTGCTTTATATCCTAAATACATTTGTAAAATTATGTCTAAATTATGAACATGTTAAATGTCATCGCAAAACTATGTCACAGGGGTGGGGTGAGGGGGTGGGTGGGACTCAAAGATGACATCCCTTACCAGGAGTGGATGTTGCAAAGATCAGGAAAAGTGACAGAGGGTGGGGGGGGGGGGGGGCCAAAAATGAGGTGACATCATTTGTGAACGATCCCTTAATATGCTTGAGTACCTTATATATATAACCATCCTAATGTATCCGACATAAGGTGAAAACATTTTTCTTGATAATTTTTATCAAAATACACTTTTCAAATCACAATGTCCTGATGTTTTTAGTTTAGCAATTTTTTTTTTCAAAATTTAATTGGTTCTTGTAAATTATCCACAAGGTATACTCTGGTATACTACGGGATTCTCTTTTACTGGATTTTTATCTATCACACCAAATCATTACCTGCTTAAAAGAAATTAGTTCTACCATTTTTTGCTTAAATTCTTAGACTAAAAATCAAAACAAGAAAAGAAATGAAATACAAGTAGAATATACAGTGCAAGATTATCAGTTTCAATATACATGAAGTACCTGATTAACAGAATACAACAAACAATGGAAATTTCACAATATTAAGTTGTTTTTCCACTGGTCCTTAAACTTAATATTGTAAAATCCCCATTGTTTGTTAGAATCTTAAATATACTAAGTCTAAATTTAATTTGCATTTTAAGCAATCATTATGCTCAATATGTATCAACAGCAAATAGCTATGAAATTTACTAGTGATTTTGCAGATATTCTAGTGACAGTTTCAAATAACAATAGACAAATAGTTCATAATATATTACAATGGGCCAGCCCCAGGCATTGTTGTAGTCACCAACGCAGTTTAAAAATATTTTAGTTATAATTATTTATGTCATTTTAAATATCAAAACTTCTTTTCTACCAAAACATTTATAAACAAACTTTGCAAAGACAAAGCTAAAAAGTAAATGGATGTGACTTTTTTAAAACGGATTATTGAACTTTAAATTCATTACTCATTTCAAATACCATGCAGCTAATCATTACATATTGAATATTGAAAAAGGAACATCATCTGAGCCATATATATGGCTTCTAATCTAGAACCCTTGGCTGAGTGGACTTGTGTGTCCCTCTAAACTGCTAGGCCATTTGTTGTATGTTCTTGGGTTCATATCTCAGCATCTCAGTCATGAGCTGACTTGGAGCAATAAATGTAATGACATATTAAACCCATAATGGAGTCATAATGCACATGTAAATTTACAAAAGTATTTTGGCTAACCATGCATGCTAGCCATTAATAAATATGACTAGCTTATGCCCCTGGGGACAATAGAATAGTCAGAGGAATTACAGTCACATGCCCTATTTCTATAGTGAACATCGTCCATCCTCACCCCACTATCCAACACAAAATATTGCATGGCGCAAGTCGGCAGCACCCGCACTGTCCTGGTACCCCTACCCATCGAACTGACATCAACCACCACTGTTTTAACAACCTCCTCCCTCCCCAGTCCCCAACACTGTCTAAAAAAACACACTCCACATTCTGCTGACATGATTGATACCACCCGCTTGTGTCATGATAGCAGCTGCCCACATCACCCCACAACTAATCAACAATAAATTTTGCATAGTACAGATGTATACCATCCACACTGTGCTGGCACTCCTACTTATCCTCCTGACACCACCCGCTCCCCACACCCCAAGCTGGCAATGCTCAACCCTGATTCCGACACTAGTCACCCCTGTCCTGATGGCACCCTCCCCACTCTGACATCACCCAGCAGTCCCGCTCCCATCTTTACACTACCTATCATTCAGACAGCAACCCCAGCCCCACAACTTGCTAGTACACACTACACACCAGACCTGACTACACACGTATCTCTCATCCTGATAGCAGGCAAACATCACTAAATTACAAATGAGCCTTTACTATTATATATACTTACACAGCACATAATAATTATCGTCATAGCCCAAATACAGACGCAATTTAGATACATGTACATACACAATTCACATACATTCATACATAAATATCATTATCATATAGCTCTTTAAACCCTTCTGTGTTTTTTTGCCCACTATGGCCAACAATAATAGTGAGCATTTATAATCTACATATACTGAGGATTATGATAGCGTCGTCACATGAACATGTCGGTCAATATGACACTATGGACTCCAAGATGTCAGCCGTTGTCTGCGTTTTTTTTTTATAAAATCTCAAATAGACAGCCAACAAGACTACCAATGAATGATCTCCTGTAGCCAATGGTGTCTAGCTACATGTAGTCAGATTAAAGAGGAGTTCACAGCACAAAGTGCCAAAATTAGCATATTAATAGATCAATACTGTAGGTGAGTATGATTATATTATAAATAGTGATTTCAAACAAAAGATGGTTTCTTGTTGATATTACTAGTTGGAATTTCCAAATAACATTTAGACTTGCTTTCAATTTTTTTTAAATCTAAAATTAACATGACATACTTATATGTAGATATATTGGAATTAATTGACTTCAGCATAAGCATTCTTTCTTCAGTCTAGGGCTATACCACATCTACAGCCTCTACCAGGACTCGAATCCTGGACATGGTTTGAGTCCCTGAGGAGACTATGTGATAGAGCCCTACAGACTTGGAAAGAATCTTCTAATATTATATACATGTACTTCAACCTGCTTCAACAATGGAACAAAATATTACATGTGCAAATATTTCATGCTAATTACATTATAACATTCATTACCTGGAGTTCACATAAATAATAGAGGCATGTTTTGTGTTGGGTATAACACAAACCAAGTATTCCATTTGATGAATTCTTGCGTTTGTGGCCAAACTTTTCAATATCCAAGTGAAAAACAACATTACGCATTGTGCTGTTTTTTTCCCAGCTATTAGTAGTACTTGTACATACAGATAACAATTCTAATGCTGTCCAAATACTTTTAAATCAAGTAACACACTTGTAGTTTCATTTAAGAAATATTTTTGTGAATTTCAACATTTTCAAGTTTCTGGTGATTTTTCAACACAGCATTTAACAATTGACAAAAGAGTTAACTTGATGACTAGTCGCTGAGCTTCAATCAGCATTTTAGACACAAAGCAAGTTAACTTTGCTATCCACGTCTCAAGATCTCAATTCAATAACAAATCACAGTATATCCATAATGGCGCAACTCACATTGATGATAAGTTAGAATTGCATAGTGATTACCCTATTTACAGGCATATCCTGATATTAAAATGACACTATTATCCTATACTTTGGAGTGTTCATCAACCATCTACACATATGAATTAATCAATTGTGTTCCTCTGAATTAAAAACAGTTAGGCTGTTCTATTTCATTGTCTAGAAATATAACCTGGGAATTCCATGAACGCTCAAGGTTAAACAAAAGAAATTACTTGATGCAGTAGCGTATCATTTATTTTAAAGCCACCTGGTGATCACCTAAAGGAACAAACCAAGTCTAACCGAACAAAACTGCCTTAAAACACAAAGACCTTTTCTTGGTGACAGGAAATGTCGCATCAAACTAGGTTTTTACAGCTATATATTTCTCCCTTTTTTGTTGTAGTAATATGTTCATGGTGATGCCAACATTGCTCTTACAACTTATACAGTACACAAGTACGTTTTATGGTTTACGAAGTTCTTACTTCAGAGCACTATTATGCTATACTTATTTTGTGGAGATAACATTCAACAATACGATAAGTACTTTTTTATTAAAGCTTCACAATATATAGTTATCGATTTTCAGTACTAATTAAATTCTTCAATTTAATGTTACGAAATATATAAAAAAAATGGCTACTGCAATTATATATCACAGAAAACAATTTCTAAAAATTCAAATATATTAAACCAAAATATTAGAGGGTAAAGATTTTGGTTTATATCTTGACTTCATGCAGTGACGATAGTTAATGCTTTGAACACTTTGTATTTTACCAAAATGTACTTAATAAGTATATTTATATTTACAAGCAAGGTTCCATGTGCATGTTTTATATGATGTACATGTACAGTAGGCAGCAAATGATTTTAGCACTAATCTATAATGTTACAATAGACCTTGTAGACTATAAATATTACATATCCTTACAGTAAGAATGATGAAGCTCACCAAGATATGACTTTATTGAACAGAAAATGTTAATTAATTTGGTGAGTATTCATGTTAGTTTCAAATGTTATACGGCAGAACCTTTCTCATGTGTGACTGGCCTCATGTGATTCTAATAAGCTCTATGGATGTTACCAGTCTCTTTTTGAAGATTAGATTCTATCAGAATTGGTCTTATTTAGAAGTAGTGTCAATACATAAGTGGTCTTAATAAGAGGTTCTACTGTATATACTGTATTGTTTGATCTATCCAGTGCAAGGCACTAATCATGAATGTAATAAATACTATGGGACACGGAAGAAGCTTGACGATAATAGGCCGTTATTGCGCAATACCAGGCTTTATAGAGTCATGTAGAAAAAACATGACAATTTGCTGTTTTAGAAAGTCTACACCTGACACAAAATGTCTCTATTCCCCCTGTTATTCTCACTGCAAACCAGCAGCAAAAACGATCAATACATTAGACTAGCGCCATGTGCACTCACTGTGCGCTAGAAGCCTGCAAGAAGTTGAATATATTTCATCGTGTTTAAAAGGTATTTAAAATGAATTTTTATAGCTAATTCCGGTACAGAACCAACGGAAAATAATTTCTGTGACATACATAAGTGATAACGCCAACTTCCTCACATTTACTGAGCCACGCCCATTCAACTTGGTCTGGTTGATATCCTCCATTATAATTGTACTACGAGCAATAATCTAGTGCATCCAGTGACTTCAACATCGCGCAAAACTTCCAATATCTCGCTTGTGCTCACTGGATTCCTTCCAAGAGGCCTATACTTTGGAAACAAAAGCACCACACACACCTTTTTTGCCATAAGTTCCTTCTATCAAAAGCGATTCCATTGAAAGTTACACCATTTCATTTGGTGCAGAATTAGTGATGCTAATTAGAATTCATACCATAATAACACAAATGATAGAATACACTGTAAATATACTCAAATATTTGTGTTGTTTCAGTAAACTTTGCATACTGCAGAGCTTTCAATGTCATGTTGTTACGTCACACGTAAGTTACAGAATAGATCTTGCTCACTAATATATAATAATGATGGTGGTGGTTGTCTATATTCAGCAATGATTCATTGCAATACACTTCAAACAGTTTTCAGGGTGCAATCTGTCCAACATTAAACTTTATAATACGAAGTACGCTATTGTTCATATTCATCCGGTGTGTGTTTTGGGGGGAGGGTGGGGGACGCCAGTTCAAATACATTGAGAGTTAGGGACGATGTTCAATTTTTTTATCTCGTCAATACCAAATACCCCACCCCAGCCCCCCTGTACAATTAATGATGGTCGCTCCCTAATGCCATGTAACTTCATGTAGAAGACCTGTAAAATTGTGTAAACATTTCACCTCTGTTATTTATAGGGTGTTCTAGATAGACAAAGAATCATAGAAAAATGTATGTCAATGGTCGTATCGGTACTTTGTGATGTATTAGCCTAGCCTATTCTGAGACTTTTTTCTCTGCCTATATAATCTAAATTGGTTATATGTTATATTATTCTGTTACGAAAATAAAAGTATTCCGTAATTCGTATTCATATTTCGTATGATGTAAATAATCAACGTGGAGAAAGCATATTTTTTCATGCATATGTGTGCAATTATTTTGTTTACCGGCTGTATACTGGGGAACGGCAAATAAGTCCTGTGTACGGGGGGGCTTGTCTCCCACTATACATGGAGAAGTTACATGTAACATCAAATCTCACCATCTATACATCATGAAATATACTTTTAATGTGTTTTAGAATTTGGTCAATAAGTAAATGTGCTTACCGAAAAATTTTGTTCAAATTTGAGGAGTAATTGTGTTTACATGAAATCAATTATCTAAGATCTAATAAAACAAGGACAAAATAGGGCCATTGTCATATATTGCTTTGTGGTGTGTGCATTTTATTAATATGTTTAAAGTTATAAGTAGTCATCCAAGAGACTTGTGTGAAAACTTGTTGAATACTGATTAGTGATAATTGCATTTGAAAGCAATAATTAATTTCAAACCGACGTTCTACTAATGCTTCAAATTCATTACACAACAATTAATAACAGCAATTATAATGTATCGAGGGAAAGATAATCTGTATCCAAGAAAATAATGATATAAGCAATATAAAGAAGCATATACATAAAGCAAGAATATATTGAGAAAATATCTCTTATCAGCTGTTTTTTTCCTATACGTAGTCAAGTATCTGTCATATGAGATTTCATGCTGTTTTTTCTGAGCTTGGAAACTGTCACTGCCAACTCTCTTACAACCTTTAAGAGTACTCCATGGCAGATCCCGCACCTCCCACTCATCTACGTGTTGCCTCATCAGAGGAGGCCAGTCTCTGTACCTCGGAGCTAGCTAATTTGTGGATTATTCAACCAGATCCAGATATCATATAATCAATCATTTCAAATTCAGGTCAAACACATTTCATAAAACTAGTATGTATGTCACCAATTGCTAAAACCGGCCATTCACATAAACCGTGAATTTTACAACTGACGTGAAATTTGGTGACCTCTATTATGGGGGAGCTTACGTTATACGTAAACACACAGATTGTGTGCATGGCCGAACAGTGTGATTGATGCTCTATGTCGTAGAGCACCAATCACTAAAACCAACCATACACACAACCCATAAATATAATGTATGATGTGAAATTTAGTGACTCTAAAATGGGGAGTTCATGTCACACGTAAAATTTACGGATTGTGTGTATGGTCGAACAATGGTGAACAACTGATGATCTAACTCGTAGTACATTTCATAAACAAATGTTTCAAATGACTGAGTGATGGACCCTGACATTTTTAAATGACATGCGCAGAATGTTTATCTGTAGAGGGTGTATTGATATTCATTCAATTAATTCAAGTTTTTGTCTCATCATACATTTTATTTTACACATGGAGCCGGCGGTATCATATCAGTCACAGGCCTACTGCGTGACCTTGGCTGGTAAAGTCTAGCAGACCGCCGGCAAAATCAGCGTTTATTCCTATTTTATAAACTTTTGCATGGAGGCCTCGATTTGCCACCAGAGAGCGTTGGCATTAAACTTCATCAAGGTAGAGCCACTCGGGGCTCTCACCAGTGGAAGATAGTAAGACCTTCAGCCGGCGATAGGCAATCTCCACTGTGGAAGTCTTAACCCGGGAACTGTCAATGCCGACTCTATTACCACTTTCAAGAGTCGGCTATCTCCCAACCCTTAGGCTGAACGTACCCTCTCTCCATTCACGCGTTGACTCATTAGAGGAGGCCAGTCTCTTATCTGAGACTGGCTAATTTGTGAATTATTTATCCAGATCCACCGCGAAAGTACTAGATGCGCTCGCCAGCACTCCGTCAGACGTTAGCAGTCCGTCACGTCACTAAAATTTGCGTGTGACGGACTGCTAACGTCTGACGGAGTGCTGGCGCGCCCATCTAGTAGCGCTACTAATATAGATTAACTTGCTGCTTTGAACCTATTCAAGTATTCTCAGCGACATGTTTTAATTCTACCTAATATTCTTGACTAGACCTGAAGGTTCTGCAAGCCTTCAACGTTCAATAGCGATATACCAATAAGATCTAGGGAGTAATTTATAGATAAAAATTAGTCTAGTAGTACTTTGCTATAGAGATATAGCCCTTATAATGAATATAGCCCAGAGAATTTTATTTCATCCCTGCTACCAGAGAATTTTATTTCATCCCTGCTACAAACAAATGACATAAAATTATTGGGGCAGCAGTTGGAATGCGAGAGACCTCTTGAAGAGGTCAATGTTTTGGCCGGAGCTGAAGAGGATAGTCACAAAGGATCCCGTGATGGAACCCATCAAAACAAAGAATTTTCATTTGGGGTTCTCATAATGTATGAGGAAACACCATAATTACCTGACGAAGTTCCGTTCTTGACCTTTGATGGTGATTGTGATAGTTATTGTGATTGTGGTGGTTCATTTTGCCATGACATACAATGTTCACATCAGTCAAAAATAGGATTATAATATCCCCAGTCAAGACATAAAAATAATAACACAAATTTTGACAGCCATTTCACGTTGTAACTGCTGTTCTCATTGGTCGCCTGTCCTTCCTATGCGAAAGAGGCCTATATTTTTAAATCCGAAATTCTCGCTATTGGATTAGATATTCACTATAATTTGATTGCGATTTTTATTTGAGTATTGTGTGACACAAATTATCATTTTAAGTAATACATATCATACGACGTATAAGTGTACTTTTTCAATGTTTACATTTTTTGACCCAAAAACAGTAAACCAATGAACATGCTCCATCTATCTTCTTTGGTTGTCGGGTTTATTTTCGTATGACGTCACATCATAAAGCACCTGCCTACGGTGTACTACAGCCGACATTTCAAATTATTTTTTAGCCTAGGGGGTTTTCTACAAAATATTGTAGATTGGTCATGTGATATCTTTATATAAAAAGAAAGTGTACACCGATTTCTTTTATACAGCCGCCAGCATTAGCAAGGCTGCCAGAGACGGCTCCTATATATTTAGGTCACTTCCCTTACACATTTTTGAGATTTCGGCAGCCATGCTTTTTTTCTCGTTAAATGCTTGTTATTAAAGTATTAATTTAATTTAATCTGGGGATTTCAATACATACATGATAGGAACGTCCTGATTACGAAAGAAGCAGTTTCATTACCTTTACTTACTGGCACCAATAAATTAATTGCAAATCAAATCAATCATAATGCAAACATAAATAAATCCAGTCAATTTGGTGAAAAAATTAAAATGTGATTACATAGTACTGTGTCAACAGAATCAATAGATTAAATACAGTGTGAAGTGATAAAGTATATACTAGAGCATATATATAACTCCAACCTTAAACGGATGCACTACAGGCTCTCTTGTTTTTTTTTTTGTATTGGTTAGTTACCTTTTCTTAATTATATATGACTAAGAATTTCAATGCAAAGTGTTTGTGTAGTTATGTAGTATATTCATCAACCCCCCCCCCCCTCCACACACACTAGTTTAACAATGCTGTGGGGGGGGGGGCTGTGCTAGGATGTGTCTCGGTGTGGGGGTGGGGTTACTACATTTCTTGCTCATTGTACAGATAAAAATGTAATCTTGTTGAGAGTTTCCACATTGAAATTTATTGCGACCAGTGTGAATGACTGCTTTTATTTGAGACCTTAACAGGCTGATCTTACAGTATCAGCGGTCCCCACTGTTGTTTTATCTCACCCTTGAAATCTCACCACACATCATCAGCAGTCAGTATTAAAATCACAATCCGCGGCGTCGAAATCACAATGCAAACAGGACGGCGATAACACCTGGAGTAACAGAATACACAACATACTCACCATCACTGATTCCACTCTTTCTGCGACTTCCATGACTGCTCCCCGGGCGAGAATTTCTCGCAAAGTCATTTCATCGTTGTTTAGTGCACGGTGTCTTAGTTTGTAATTTGCACATCCAAGTATTATCTGATTCTTGACTTCGAAATTTATGTCTGCAAAATTGCAGACGACAGCTTGCCTCATGACTCGAGTGTGAAACTCTTCAATTCCTTCGTTTGTACGTTGGCGTAGTTTTCTAAATTTGTAAATATTAAAGTTGTGGTCTGTTTTAGGTCTAAAGCTTGAGAAATACTGCGTAAGATCATACCTGCATTGCTCGTACACGTTGCATTTATTTTGTTTTGATGGTGGCAGGTGAACGTAAACATCATGCAGTTCTCTTCCACCCCACTGAAGAAGGAGCTCCTTCTTTAATACGGGGTCTGTGATATTCAAAGCTCGCATACCATTGTCAAACCTGGCTACGTATGTATCCCATCTACGTGCAATAGAGTCTTTGTTGCCTACCTCAAAACATGGGAATAAAAATGTCTTACGTACTTGCAACACGTTTTCCCTGTCTCCAATTACGTGATACAGGTCCAATGGTCTAGGTAAATCTTCTGTTGGGAAAATCCGTTGTTGCAAATCATGGTCAACTACATTTGTTGTTTCAAAAGTATCCACCTTTTCGTATTTATACATGTTTGTCGCCGTTCGAATGGCTGCTATTATAGTAATCAGACCATGTTATGTTTGTTTCTATCTATGCACGGGTACTACACGTGTAGCGTTCACTTGGTTGATACACCACTCCACGTGTTTAGAGGGTGGTCAATGCTCTTCGTTCATGGTGCATACTATAGAGCGTTACATAATGATTCTTGCATTTAAAACTAACGGTCTGGTTGTCATGGGGACGGTCACGAAAGGACATAGCCGCCAAAATGGGAATACGGTCATCCTTTTCTCGGTCATCTGAGGGCACGGGTAAAGTTGACTAGCATGTGCATGTACATGTGTTTGCCTTATGCTATGTCTTCACATTTTTCACCCAAAAATCACCATGCATCACGCGCGCTGCCGCAGCTTGGTCTAATGTCGGGGTTACACATATGTAGATCTAGATCATTTCCTTTAGATGGTAATTTTTATATGTATATGTATATTTTTCAATGTAGGCCTACATACTCAACCTAACTTGTTTAGTACATGTATTATATAAATATACATTGTATTCAGTAAATACTTATGTCATTTACTTGTTTAGGGGCGCGCGCTTTGAATTCCATAAACTGCAAATCTAACTGTCTGTAACTATATCATTCTGAATACACGTACCGTAGATAACAGAAATCATATAAACATAAAAAATGTCTAAAATCGTCAATGGACGGTGTATATTTTGTCACGCTCCGCAAAAGTGGAACAGTGTTCTCTTTTCTTGAACTCTGTACATATTGAATTTTAAAAGCGATTTTCATTGACAATCAAAATTTAAACAATCACAAAAAATCAGAATCTCGGTCTACCTTTTTGACAATTTGATTCTGGATTGAAATTTTACACCTTGGTCAGAATCCAGACTCAGAATGCTGTCAGATGGGTGTGGCATGTCACAGTGCACGTGCTTCTGTGGCCGGGTGGATAGAGACCAGAAGGTCGAGGGATCGATTCTCGACCGGGTCTGGTTGTGGATGTTGAGCAAACTCATAATAACTGGCAAAAACTCGTTAACTAGGTAAATGTAATTGGGTTGAAAGTGATTGTGTGCGTGATTAGCATTGTGCGCTGAATGTGCTACAGGTGCAAATATGTGAGAAACGATCAATTGATGATCAATAAGTGCGCCAATAACCTGGTGTGACATGTAAATACTTGGATCACGACTATAAACTATCAAATTTACATTTTCAATTTTCAGTCATTTCAAACCACCTTGTTTTTAACGGTTCAATCGAAATGTAAGCAGTTGAAATAAACGTAAACACAAGATTTTTTGAGGATACAACTGTAACAGTGAGGAAAATAAAACATATTGAAGAAAAAAACGTCCCACGATGGCAACCAACGTCTCGGCGAACCTTGGCATCAGAGAGGTTGGGATTTCACACCCATTCCAGACAACGTCGCCTTTCTTTTAAACAAAAACGAAAGGCAAAAACCCCACCGAAGTAAGGAACTACAGTATAGTTCAGTACAGTATCTTCCATTGCGGTTTTGTTTTGTCCTACTCCCGTTTCCCATTAATTCCTAGATCCGTCACCACAATAGTTATCTTCAAACCTTACCCTCATGGTTTCCCATTGTCTCCAATTTGCATCAAACCCGTAGTAGGTTGAGGATGTGGTGCAGGGGAGGGGATTTTTTTGTAAATCTTCAGTGATAAAGTTAATAATATCTATACAGCACATCTTTCTAAATGAACCGATACTCTTGCCCCGGGAAAGGGGTGGGGAGTGGGAAGGTGGGGAGGAGTCGTACCCTTTAAAAAATGGTATACATATGTGCCTCTGGTGTTATGAAATCAGTACCTAGAAATATATGCCACAGCCGAAGACACCAGACCCAGAAAATATAATGAAACTCTGAACTAGTGCCAAAAATATAATGTCATAAGCGAAATATAACGTTTTTGATAATGCTCAGCTCAAATTCTCCTAAAGGATGATGTGAATCCGTATCGATATCCACCCAACCTATTGAAGACCCCCACCCCCACCCCCACCCCCACTCCCAACCCCACCCTGCGAATGACATTACATGTACCTTGAACGCCTAGCCATGTAGTGAAATGTTACCCCTCTGTGGCCAGCAGTGCATCTTAAAGATTGTGCTGCTCTCACTCGAACAGCTCATTATCAGATGTCGACAGGCAACCCAATAATCCGGTGACAGGCTGGAGTAGTCACGTGACCCGTGGGAACAAAATTAGTTGTTTAGGTGTTAGTGCAGCATCGGCACACCTGCCGTTATTATGCCAGTCGATCACTCTATATTATGCGAGGTCTGGTGCTGTCAAAAAATCAGCTCTCAATAGAGAAAGTGTAGTTTGTTGGATAATTTATTGTTGATATGTTACTAGGAGTAGGAGAAGACGATTAGAAACTATATTGACTTCTTAGCTTCAAACAGATCTTTCGTGTTACTCTAGAGTAAGATCTTTCACTGAGTTCTAAGCACGAGAGCGTTGTGATATGATTTATGTTCGTAAAAAATAAAGCAAGCAATGGACTAGTGTGTTATTTGTGTGTCAAGCGTCCTGTGGATTCATCATCTCGTGCTGTTGCATTAGTTTTGATATGGGGGATGGTCACTTACAAAGCCAAAAGAAGATCTGTATGCCTCTTGCGCCTTCCGCAACAGAAAATATTATTGTATCCTGCTCTACCAGCAGGCAGCTGCAAGATGTTGTGTATAGCAACTACGCATTTCTAGATTTAGTACCAGTAATTCCTTAGATCATTGATGACGTTATATACAGCTACCTGGCGTGCTGTGTTTAGAAAGTTACTTTATTTTTTTGTCCACTCCAAATCACTTGTAGACCCGGACCTTTTCTGATGGGAGCCTATTTGACACGTGAAAGGATTCGACAGCACAGAGAGTATGTTAAAAGAACAAGATGTATCAGCTATAGTTGGAGACAGAGTTTTTTAAAGCTTGACAAAGCTCGTACATAATCGCAATTCACCATTCAATTTAATATGAGGCAATGTCAAATGACAAAATCTACGCGTGGGGTTGGGGGAGTCTCACACTATCACGATTAGTTCGGACGTGCCTCGAAACTGGGTGTCTTTTTCACATTTTTGGTATATTGCGGGGGGTCTTTTTCACATTTCTGGTATATTCTGGGTGTCTTTTTTCACATTTTTGGTATATTTCAGGTGTCTTTTTCACATTTTAGTATATTTATCAGGATAAAAGAATATTGATATTCATTATATTCATTCTTGATATCTACATGTACTAGAATCTGAGTTTGATATATTGGTGTGTCACCTTTCTCAAAAATAGGTACATTGGTGGGTGTCATTTTCAACCTGTCCGAGGCACTTCCGTACCCATTTTCTGACCAAGACCCCCCCCCGAGGACAAAATATACACCTGAAGCCGAACACTTTAATATGCACACCACCACCTGAATGAAACTACATGTACCTACCATACAATTACGTCATCATCAGCCGCAATGGATAACACGTCCACTGTCACCCACTCAACCATCGTGACCACCGCCGCCGCCGACTACCCATACAGCGACGCAACCCGCGTGGCCGACCTGGTCACCATGGCGACCATGCTGCTGCTAGGCGTGGTCGGGAACCTGCTCCTGTGCGTCACGGCGGCGCGTCTGGGGCGACAGCGCACTCCCACCGACGTGCTCGTAAATAGTCTTGCACTGAAACAGCGTAGACTTTTTTTTTTTTTTTTTTAAGAGCAATTAAGAATGTCACCACTCACAACGCTGATATAAAAACATTCAAAGTCAGAGCAAAACTTGACCAATTTGACCAGTGCGATAGACTAGCTCGTTATCTGCAGGATTTTCTCTGAGTTCTGTATTTATTTTTTATTGTCATTTTCATTTTTTTTATTACTGGTTTATTTTTCTTGTATTTTACAAGATATATGCTACTATGAGGGTCGAGGAAAAGACTGAGCCATAAATCATAATAATCACAATAATCATACGCAGCACAATACTGTCTTTAATCCAACTTTGTTTGATAGGAATTATTTTAGTCAGATTCAAACAGTGAACGTGCAAATAAAAAAGTAAATAAGATGTAGTGCTCTAAAGATGACATTCAATAAGAAGAATGATGACCGATGAAACATAACATTTTAAAGCACTTTCCTTGCCAACAGGTGATTAACATGGTGCTCGCTGATCTCCTGGTCACCGCCTCCATGGCGCCCATCCTTGGCAACATCGTTGCCAAGCGCAACGTGCTTCTTGCCGACGGAGGGCCAGGTGAGAAACCAAATCAAAATGATAAAATGATTGAAAGCCGCCCGATGAATAATATTTACGGTGATGTTTGCTTTACAAATGAACGATGTGAAGAAATGTTAAGGAGGTGTAATGATATCATGATGAGGTCATAAGACGGGTTAAGGTTGATTGGATCACAGAGGCACAATGTACTCTCACATTTTGGGGTGAGGGTTAATTATTGAATGCTGAGGTAGAAGATTTTAATATATATTTTGTATAGTTATTTTACTTTTCCTATGATGCGTTAAAAAATTATACAACAGGTGTTACTAAAACAATAGAAACCACAGTGTGATTTTCCAGCTATAGCGAGGGGCACATTCCACCTTGCGGCGGTGGTCGCCACAAAGCGTGTTGAGGTCTGCGGCATGCATTGACAAAAGTACAGTTGTGGGTCCCGTGCGTTAGGAATGCGTCGGGACAGGGAGTGGTTTTTATTGAGGTGGCCGTGAGATCAACTTGCATAGAACGTGCGATGTACTCGCGTATAACTTACGCTCTACGCACCGCGTGATTACAAAAGTACGGGATCGGCACGTTCATGGTACAGGGAACGCACGGCCCCAGTACTGTGTCTGTGCCGACAACTTGCGGTTAAATCATCTGCGTTTCACGTAAGGACTCCGCACTGCCTCCTTACGGTTAGGCCATGACGCAGGGTCGTAGAAGAAGTTTGGCAAGCCAAACTTCTTCTACGGCCACCGTACGGCCTTGAAAAAAAACGTACGTTTGCCGCACTGTACACTCACGGATTGTTTCGATTTCTGTGTGTTTTTGGTCGTAGACTGGCTGTAGACCCACCTTGCGGTGGAATGTGCCCCTCGCTTAAACAGTTCTGCTATCTTCTGCTTTTTGTAGCACGAAGTGTTTGAAGGATATATAGAACTTTGCTAGCAACTGCTGTTAGATTTTTATATTAAAGATGCAAGTACGTAATTCACTATGTTGTACTGCCAAAGATCAGATGTGGGATGTTGCAATCAAATACAGAGGCTAGCAGTAATTGCCAAAACATATTCTTGTAGTCTTGTACACACGAAGCGCGGTTTTCTTTAAATTCAAAGTGAGAATTAAAAAGTGATGTCCCTATTGAGCACTAGATGTTCCCACGGTTAGCTTTTACTTCATCCACCATGTGACCACCAACAGACGCGTGCCGCCTGATGGGATTCCTGGTGGTGCTGGGCTGCGTGGCCTCCGTCTACAGTCTGGGCGCCATCGCCGCCGCCCGCATGTGTCTCGTCTGCTACCATGCCAGACTCGCCCCGTACTTCAGGTGCGCAGTCGTGTTTGTGTGCATTTATTCTTCTGTGTATCTTTATAACATTAGGTACAATCTAAATGTATTTTGTGGAATTGAAGGCCCACATAAACACGCACTGTATAAAAGAAGTCATATTTATTGTTACATGTATCCACAAAACCACATGTATACGTATATAAGATGCTGGTAGACAAACCGTGCTGATGCTGATTTTATAATAAGGGGAGCCAACTCAGCATGCTCAGAAACTATCTACCAAGACAAGTGTTAATAGTAGGTACTATTCGATTTGGTATGGTAAATCAGGTGAATGTCACAATTAAGTCTATACTTCAAGTGAAAATAGGGGCCCAATGATGACAAACTCTAAAGCCACTACCTACAGCTACAGCTAATCATAGATAACCTTCCCCTTGGCAGTACGCGGTTCTGTGTGGGGTACGCGGCGCTGGTCTGGGTGCTGGCTGTGGTACTCTCGCTGCCGCCGTACCTCGGCTGGGGACGCCTCTCCTACTCCAACAAGTTCCTGCAGTGCAGCTCGGACTACACCGCTTCACTCTCCTTCACACTCTACCTCAACATCCTCGCAGAAGGCGGGATCTTGACCATCACGTTCTGCTGCTATGGAAAAATCTACAGAACGGTGAGAGCCACGTCATCCAAGATGGCCGCCCATACCGCTTCATCATCACCACCAGCATCGTCTGCGAAGGACGATTCTAACCAAGCGAAACGCTTGAGGCAGCGACAGAAACAGGCGTTCTGCTCGTTCGTGATCTCCGCCCTGTTCGCGCTGATGTGGAGCCCGTTCTGTGTGCTCACAGTGGTGGATGTCTTCTATGACGTCTCCCCGCACGTCATAAAGATAGCCACGTGGCTGGGCCTCCTCAACTCGTGCGTCAATGGCTTTGTGTATATCGCCATCAACCGTAACTATAGAAATGCATTCATCAGGCTATGGCCTTGCTTTGGCAGGGATATCACACCCGGATAGGAGACCAGTGCGGTATCATCTTAAAGCTCTCACTGTGCTCCATAGAACTATGACGACGAGATAAAAATGTGGGAACTGGGAGGACCTCTGTTAGCCGTTGAATACATGATGCGATTGGTCATAACTTAACGTGTTCACATTTTACCCAGATAAACCACGTTGGGATCCTGATCACAATTTACGTTAACGACTTACGACCGGTACGGTCACAATTTCCGGTTGGTTTAATAAAGCATGCTACATACAATATGTAATTGCGGTTATGCAGTAACCCAGCTGCCCCCAAGTGCATGACCTGCAAGTGCCGTGTTACGCAACCACTTATGTGTTTATAGAAGAGTGGAGGCCGCTTGAATTGATACTTATTGACCTAGACGTGTTTACAAAAGTTGTGCGTGTCTCTTTGTTTAGCAATGATGATTGTGTCGTGTACTTACGCGCTGGGTGATTGTACTGTGTTAGTTTAACTGCAGGGGACGTTATGGTTTCGTTGTTCAATATGTATTAGTATGTATGTTTGATATGCAGCCAGTACAGTATGTAGAATATCTATGTAGCGGCGTGTAGCCTCTCTTTCAAATAGTGACCACATGGTCAGTTTGACTTAGAGAGTTCAGGTGTGTGTAATGTGTATCAAGTCACTATCAATTCAATCAAAATTAAGAAAGAGCAAAGGAATATCTTGTCTTTCCACAAAGGCTCCCACAGTATTTTGTAAGTGTTTTATTCATTGTATATTTTATTGTATGTAATATCATGTAACCTTAAGTAATATTTATCGCTATAATTTTAAAGTGTAAAATCTCATGCCATGTGGTATGGGGTATTACTAGTAACATATATTATAGTAGGAGTCATTAGCCATTGATAGAAATTGTTTATTTTGATTGTAGATTACCAATTCAACACATTTCAATTCGATAAGAGTTGCAAATTGATAGAGATGTGAAGAATTAGAAAAGTATTACACAAAAACAAGAACCAATAATTTGCCTTGAGACTGTGGAGAGACAACAATTTACATTCAGTGTCTACGTTGAGATGGGCCGTTCAACGCAGTGCATGTCTAGAAGAGGACGCTCTGCCAGCGTGTTCGCAAGAGCCTTGAACGCCCAGTACACGGGACGAGGCTTCACGCGGCTCGTGCAGGTCAGCCTACTCAAGCCGCTGAACGACGATAACATCGACAACCGCGTGGCACGATGGGTCCGTGCGGCAGACAGAATCAGCACGGGCATCATAGACGTCACACCCCACACCTTGTTGGAAGCCGTGAAAGCCGTGTGTTCCCTGTACAAACTGTTCATCAGTCGCCGAGAAATAGACGGGCTGGTCTGCGCTAAGCGAGACTTCGCGGCATTCGGCGGATACGTGATCATGGCCAGATTACTGGTAAATAGTGCGTTCATGCGGGGCCTGGGGTGTAGAGTGGTGTCCATGGTGCAGAGGATAATCTCAGACCGCAGACATGTATGCGAGGGCCATGCTGGTGTGTTGACTACTCTGCTGGAAGATGAGTCGCTACGTAACCGACGCCATGGTATTAGGCGACAGCGGTTTTTGGGCGAGGGATGTCCAATGGGAGGACATCTTAGACGCCCATTTGTGCTACGCAATAGATGTCAAACTTTGGTTTTCACCAAAAAGTGTGTGATCATAGACAAACCTTTGTTGAGGGAGACTCGGTCTTACATCTATGGCCAAGAGCTCTACTGCGTCCAGCATGGTGGTACTTATGGTAACAGAGAACACTGTATTAACAGTATTACTACATTTCATGGAAAGGTCAGCTCTTTTAAAAAGCAACACTAATGACTGCTTACTGAATGAAGTTCTTATGATAAACAATGTACGGAGCCCCGGGTAGGACCTAGTAAAAGAAAATATTGTATAAAGGATAAAATATATTGTATGATAAATATATTATATTGTTTGATTAATATATTTTTATACATCTATGTCTTATCCGGAGCACCGTACCCATGATCTGGTTTTTGTCGTAAAAAATGCTGCCTTACACAAATATGTGAAGCAAATTATAGTCACAGAAGTTATAGGTTAGGTAAGGTAGACTACAGACTGCTTCAATTGCGAAAGCTATGAATTTGGCATGTGGTTATGTATATTCAGGTAATTAATATACATTGTTTGTCCAAAATTATGATTCTATGCTGCATGATGTCCGTCAAGTTAGTAATATTTACAGAAACTGTAAGTTAATAGTGAGTTTGTAGAATGCCTCTACTTAAGATCTTATGTTTGTCAAGCGGTTGTGAACTTTTATGCAATAAATGTATTGGTTTATGCATTAGCTTGATTAAGTAATAACTATTTAATACTTTATGGTTTATGAAGTTATACACTATGCACAGTGCTAAAAATTCTATATAAGGGGCATTGTCCGGGTGTCTTACTCTGTGTGTGTGTGTGTGTGTGTGTGTGTGTGTGTGTGTGTGTGTGTGTGTGTGTGTCAGTTTAGCTACTTTATTTACATCTGTGCTACATCTTGTTGCCCATGCTATAGATGGGTAAATGCTCAACCCTTTATTTCACATTCTTTTATTTTCTGACAGTATCATTAGAATAATATTACGTGTAGAATAAACTTTTTGAAGAAAAAAAATCTTTTGTTATTTCAAAGGTGAAGGATCGACAGTCAATTTGAATATTTTGACTGCCTGATAGCAGAACATGGGTTTGGTTACAGTTACTAAAGACAACAGCGTTTTAGTTCCCATCACTGCATGAAAATACGAGGAGTCGAAGTATGTGGATTGCTTTTTTAAAAAACTTATGGTGAGTTCAAAAACCGGTTCGACAAATCAGTGGGTTCCATTCGGTTCATGAATGATACAATTTGTTTGTTTTTAAGGGTCAAATAATAAAAACCTACATATTTGGTATTATAGTGTTTAAAATGACTCCGGCCACTTTAAATTCATGAAAATAGGCATATGGAAAAGTCCACTAGTTTGATAAAAAAAAAGGTAATATAAGTAGTAATTATATATATATATGCTAAGTCAAACATATATTATAGCAAAAGTGTGTCATAACCATATAATATTTAATGCAAGTAATAAGAAGCTGAAACTTAAAATCTAACGAGTTGAGCCATTTATGAGGGAAACCCGTTGATAATATACATCCTTTTGAAAATATCATGAAAAATTATTCTGAAAAATTACCAAAACAGCAAGAGATGAGAAAGGAAAAATAGTTTAAAACAAACATGTAAGAAAAAAAATACTCAAACGGACAATAGATGCATAGCGGAAATTTGAAATGGAAAAGTGAATATTAATTAAGATAAAAACATTTCAATGAGGAAGCAAATGTTCCATTCCATAAGGCGGTTGAAACCACCTAGTAAAATATATGCTAAAGACTTTCCGTGATAATAGTATGCCAAAATTTTAATTAATCACTCTAAAATTTAGCACAAAAGGCGTTTTTATTGCTTCTTATATCTATAATGAGCTGGGAATATATCAGAACACGATTGGGAACTCATATAGCATATTACACGTACAGTAGAACCTCTCTATTAAGGTCACCTTTGGGACAAGTGTTAGGTGGTCTCAATATAGAGGTGTTCTCTGTGCAGAGGTTTATTTCGGTAGCTTTGAGAGGGTTTGGGACGATGAAAAGTGGTTTTATTATAGAAATGGTCTCAATAGAGAGGTGGTCGTAATTGGTGGTTCTACTGTACTACCTTTGTGCACTGAGTTTTCTTCTTTAAACATCTTTTCTATATGATAATGCAAATAATGCACATTCCACCTATTGGTCCTGTAATTTCACATTGAAATGCATTTGAATGAGTAAATTGAGAGAGTTTTAACCAAGTTTATGTCATAATCTATACATGAAAGACCTAATATTTGACGATGAAGGAAAAGACTCAGGTAATAACAAGTTTCGCACAATGTCACAGTGAATGTATCTTTGCAATAAACGAAAATCTAATATACTATTGGAAAATGTTTATAAAATATTTAAACGACTACATTTTATTTGATATTTCTCCACCTTTGTGACCAGTTGAAAGTTTCTTTCGAATTCAATTGTCATTTCCAATGTCAGATTCATGGAACACTTCCTTTCAAATTAGCCAAAATTTACAAAAGAGTTTTATGTTTGTTTATACAAAAGATATAATCACAATGAAGGCTGAAAAATGTTTTGAGATCTCAATGGCAACTTGCACATTTGACTTATTAATAATTTAAAGCATTACACTGTTTATGGGGCCTAGTTACATGTAGAGCCAGATTTGATATCTGGACTTGAAGACAATTGTTTAGCTACTCGTATAGCTGTTTGTGAACGCTTGTTAATGGCCACTTGGTCAGTTTACAGCACGTTAGCTGGTGGTTTGGTTATTCATGGGTCGACATATGAAACGTGAAGATGCAAATATCAGCGACTACAACGTGTGATTCGGCTTCAATTAAAAACATGACTTGCCATAAACCAATACTAGTAGATAACATGTGTGTTATGCTGACCCTCATTTGACTGTACCATGATGACTTCATTTAAAAAGGTGACACTAGTACATTAGAGTATCCAATTTAGAAGACCTCTGGAGTCTATGAAGAAATGCCTCCATTATTAGAAGATTTCTAGCGGTGCAAGAGGTACCTAGATAACCTTACCACCGAAAAAGTCCACAGACACGATCTCTTGTTTGAAACGCAATGAGGCCAGTATTAGCAAAGAACTTAGATAACTATGTTAGCAGAAGTTTCGACTGTACTATGTTTGCAAAACATAAAGTCCTCTCAATAGCTAAGAGGGGATTCATAACAATTGTGCCATCGTTGACAAGTTTTTGAAATTGGGCGCCATGACAGGTATGGATATACGGATTTTAGAAACCACCGGCACCAAGTTGCTTTTTCTCACGATAGGCCTGACCCTGTTGAAATTCAATATGGCCGCCGCCAACGACAGGGAATGGTGTGTTTTTACTTCTATTTACACCATAATCATGTGTAATACCACTTTTCCAATGTTCTATTGTACGAGGAGTTCATTTCTGATGATGATATTTTAACATAACAAAGAGCTGTCACTCAGGAAATTGCCATGGCGAGCTGAAATTCCATCAAGACAGTCACATTCTTAAAAGATCATGGCCTATTTCTTATCATTCACAACTTTGTGTCCCACGAAGATGGTAGAACCGCAAATTTATTGAGATATCTAGCTTGTGCCGTTGCACCGAGTGTTTTCATCATCCCCTCTCATAGTTCATCTAGCAGTTCAGTATATTAATATGAAATACGTACATGGGGGGGGGTCAGATAACAGTGGAACCTATTCTGTGAACTTATATTGCGGCAGTCTTTTACTTCAAATCGTAAGAATTCAAGTTAAGTAAATTAATCGACATGTGCTTTTGTAGCATTCTGTTAGTGACGGTGAGTCGCGGACTAGGCCTACCAACCACGTGGTCGTCGGCCTCAATTTGGCAGCAAACATTGCGTCACGGCCTTTATGGGATGGTCAAATTTTAGCATTGCTCTTTATTTTTTTAAGTGGACACTATGTTAAGTGATCGATGAGCGCACTAAAATATGAGTGGTTGCCCGCAGCTTGAGACTGGGTAAATATGTACACGCCCTTTGTTGTGCTCAGGTGTGGGTAAACACGGGACGGGCTCGGCAAACAGACAGTGCTATCCAGGCAGTCCACAAACAGTTTAGTCTGTGTTTAAACGTCCTAATTACTGTTCCTTGTCCACTTTCTACTAGTCGTATTTGTAGAGGTGTTTTTTCCACCACAATACCAATAACAACATCACGAGCAGCACAAACAGCAGCATACACCCCGACCATACATACCCTGACTACTGGCAACATCATTGTTTATAGTCAGATTATACCACTCATTTACAAGCCTTAACACATGACAGGAACATACACCAACGGAACGGGATTAACACCATCGCACAATCACACATATACTACCATCCTCATCTTTTTCGGGGTTAGTATTCCGTTCCCAAGGTATTGTAAATAAACCCTCACGCAAACAGCCTGTTTTACGTGGAACATTTCTGAAGCCCTCACGCCCCTCAGCCAGTAGTATTCTGGCTATGCAAAATACCAAACATGCACCAGGTGCTTCTGATTCACATAGTATTTTTTTTAGCTCTCTGATAGTGTATCATTGTTGGTCTACAGGAATTTCTTTACACTGTAGATACTTTGAGTGTTACAATTGGTCAACGTGTTCCCCTGAGTTGAAGTTTGTTTTCCAACCGAGTTGGGCTTACGCCACAAGCGAAATTAATAACGTTTTGTCTTACTTGGCCCTGCATTAATTAATATTCGGCTCTGTTCAATAACTTTTTTATTCAGTGATAAGCTCAAGATAGATGAGGATCAAAAAGATCAAGGCAACACTGCGGTGTATTACAACTTTACTATTCTTTTGCCGTTTCCGCTCACTTCACTGAAGTCTCACTGTACTGCAGACCGACTGGCCGGATCGCTAATCCCGCTTAACGCGAGAATTATTTCGACATATATTGATAAGACTCCGGAGCGTGGACAGCTCTCTGTCTGCGGCACACGATTTTTTATGTGCGTCACTTGAACTTTTGAGCCAGTTTACTTCTAATTAGATGGGTTCGAGTGCGGATTAACTGTAAGGATTAGTGTTCGGCCAGCTTAAAGTTTGAATTCCTGGAATAAACGCGCGCGTGTGTGTGTCCACTATAGGAAAGGACTGAAGGATCACTTTATGAGTGCACAACATTGACTGTTAAGGATATTATTAGGTGGGTAAACATGGTGTTTGTACAGCTTACAACCATGTGTGATGTTGCTTGTAAAGATGTTTCGCGGAAGTCCGTTCATACAGTATACAGTTACATTGTATTTTACACATTGAACTAACGTAGCTAAGCTCTAAATTAACACTGGTGGCTCTGTAACCTTTATGCTTATGTGTGTAATGTGCTAAATGGACCATTTCATAAGTTCATAACATATTTTTAAAGTTCATTATATTCCCCTCAAATGTATACATATTGCGTATACATGTATACATTTGCGTCATAGATTGAACAAATACAAACTTAGATCCCACAAAAAGCTTGAGATCTAGTGAGAGTTCTTACCGTCTCCCAAACTGAATGGTGAATGAAAGGTCTAATTTTACTCAAACACCACCATTGTAATGTGTGAATAGACGTCTCTAAAAGGATCACATCATTTTACCTTAATTGTGTATACTCTATACATTAGCTTGGTTACTTGGCAGGCCGGTATGTGTGCATTAGGACGTCATTTCATTCACATTTCTAAAATGTAAATAAATATAGGACACTGCGAATTACTTGGTACGGGAATCTGTACATGTGTCCAAATATTGACATGTGGAGAAGCTCGATTCTTGTCCTCCCACTCCACGTTCTATTGCCGGTTTGAGTAGAAGGAGGATGAGGCTGCACCCAGGGCCCTCGATGTTATACAGGGACCCCCACATGTGGTGATGCAGTGTTCGTCATTTGGTTCATATTTTTCTATTGTACACTCATGAAATTGTCTGTTTAATAATACACGAATAGTACTTAGTTCAGAGTACATAATCTGCATGCCGTGCAATGATACGTCAGGTCCATGTTACAAGTCTCAGCCAAGTACCACCCCGTCCTTGAATGTTCCCCTTGTTAACCACACGACTACCTTCTCCTCACAATCACACTTGCCAAATACCCAGGTCTACCCATCCCATGGTTAAACAGGGCACTATATACCAGTCAACGCTTTTTTTTGTCATTAGTACAATTGATTGACTGGCTATTAAAAGAGTACATGACGCCTTTCAGAATCCGCAGGAAAATATATGCACCATGGAAGAATTGATAGCATCCGAGACTAGCTACGTACGCACTCAGCTTAACTGCTTAAGTCTATCACATTAATGAACGCTTAACTTTTAATGAAACCAGCATGTATCATTTGTGATAAAAGTGGACAAGTTGTTACGCCAAGATCACAATATTTATCAACACAAACCCTCGGTAACGACGTATGCAGGCTGATAAATCATTCTAGAATCAAGTCCTCGAGAGAACGCTATCAAGATTATAAACCTTTTATGCCGTACGTGTAATTGAACTATTATTATCAAAATGCAATTTACTCGCAACTTATGTATGAACAATGTAATAAAGTGACTGATAAAGGTGGATAAATGACATAGATAAATCATTAATCACATTCCACTATTGATTTATTTATAACATCCACAATTGAACTATTAAATAAAATGGTTATGGTTGGAAATCTGGTGTATTAATATCTTTTTTACATTTGGTATATTGTTGTAGTGGTTGGATATTACAAATCACATCTCCAGTCAGACTGCCAGGAATGTTAAGACTGACCATTTACAGTGAGATGAAAACTCATCAAACTGTATCGATGGCAGTGTCGGCTTCAAAATGTTCGACAATGTCAGGTTTCAGCATTTGACCATCCATTAGTATACGTACACGCAGAAGAAATCAACCGCTAACCTAAACAATTATCACACCATATCAAATGTTGCAAAAGATTTCAATCACGATTTCTAATTATCACCTTTGCCATTGACAGGCCAACAGGTAGAATTATGTCAAGCTTGCTGTTCTAATGTATGGCTATCAAAATACACGTTAAACCAGGAGCAAGCTCCTTAGCTCCACCCTTGACGTTGATCTGCCCTCAAAGAGAAATTGATACATCTAAGCATGTTATGTGTGACAGCTTATTCAATATGAGAACTATAGAAGTCAACAATTATCACGTGCTTACGAAAACAATGCGGCCATGGTTGTTGACTCGAACTGTGCTGTTCCCAGGTAAATGTTTGTTCGAACCTTGAGTCTCCGGGTGAAAAGTCAGAGAAACCGAAAGCTTACTCCTAAACAAAGAGAGACAAGAGCCATGTAAACCACTGATTGGCCTCTATTAAATATGGATGACGAGTGTTTATTGTTAGCTTATTGGTTTAAACATATTCTATTTCAACTATCAAAACTGATAAGGCGTGCTTAAATGCGACTAATGTCATCTCCGCAACGTGCATGCTTGGAGGGGGGGGTTGTCTCACGCGTTCGCGATTAGTACGGACGTGCCTCGAAACTGGGTGTCTTTTTTCACATTTCTGGTATATTTCTGGGTGTCTCTTTTCACATTTTTGGTATATTCTGGGTGTCTTTTTCACATTTTAGTATATTTGTCAGGAAAAAAATATTGATATTCATTATATTCATTCTTGATATCTACATGTACTGATCTGAGTTTGATATATTGGTGTGTCACCTTTTTCTCGGATATTGGTATATTGGTGGGTCATATTTTCTCAGATTTGGTATATTGGTGGGTCACTATTTCTCAAAAATAGGTATATTGGTGGGTGCCGTTTTCAACCTGTCTGTGGCACGTCCGTACCAATTTTCTGACCAAGACACCCCCCCGAGCCTGATTGTTAACTCCTTCTTGTTGCCCCCCCCCCCCCAAGTGAATTATGACACTGTTGACACTAGTATTCAATATATTCGTTAAAGCCGTGTTTACAATAAAGATGATTGGATCTTTTTCAATAGAAACTCTCTTTGAATAGAGGCCTAACCTTCGCGTCTGTCGGCACTGAGTGGGTGTTGAGTATGACAGAAGCACAGAAGTAGAGTAGGCCTACCTCAAATACTCGAGAATACAGAGAAAGGACCTGGTTGCCCTCTGAAAATCCTGCAATGACAACTGTCTGCTGCAAAACAGAGAGGTCTTGGTGTATCCTTGATAGAAACAGCGCTAGCTAAACGAAACCACAAAAAAGCTTATTTAACAAAAAATAGTAATTCCCAAGTATATTTACATTGCGAATAATGGTAAGTGCGTGGGTGAGGTGCACGATTCTGGGGGTGTGCCTGTTTCTATCGTATCAGATCATTACAAGGGTAATGGTCAGTTTTAGTGTGGAGGTAACACTAGCTTGCACGAGTGGTGTCTAAGCCTGCTCGAATGAGCGTTAGCGAACAAGAGCTAATTATAAGGTCCCACATGTACAATTACACTGACGGAGCAGCAGAAAATAAAGTAGCAGTAGCCTATCACATCAGCCTTATTGCCAAATGCAAGATCACTGACTAATTCTTGATCTTAATCTACTTTGCTTTGTAAGAGGGATGTGGGTATACTATAAACAAGTGGGATGTGGAGAAAAAGAGTTGAAAATTAAGAATGTGGACGTTTAAAAGAACAAAACAGTTGTATGTTGGAAACAAGACAAAAAAGGGTGTGTATGTTTTCTTACTCCATTATAATCCTAACCACCACTTCCTCCCAATTAGCTAATGTAGATCCTGTAAACGATGCCATGTTCTCGCTTATTCCATTGTCAATGGGCTGTGACTTGTGGTTAGATGCGAGGTCATTATAAGACTAAAGTCACAGTTTTATTGCTGGCAGTGACAGGAGTAACACTTCCTGCCATCGATCTCCGTGTGTGTCTAATTGAGCGCTTTCTGCTCACTTAGCTCATTGTCTTTACTTCACACTCACTTTTCAGCTTTCATTACCAGTATCCGACAGGAGGACCTCCGTGGAATACCTCTTATTGATCTGATATATCTCGGTCGAAGACACAATATAATGCTGCCGCAACCACGAGGATTCATGCCACGTGCCCTCTGCCGGATCGAGTTGTCCGCTTTGACCCGGGCGACACGCCAAATGTCCCGGGGCGGCGGCGGGACGCGCTGGGGCCCTGCGTGAGCTAAAACCGACACGGCGACACAGCCGTGCTTTCCATGGAGACTGGATTGACTAGCCTATCTCAAGGCCTTTAAATGATCTGACATAAAGTATCTATTAGAGCTAGAGCTAGAGGCTGTCACAATTGTTCTTGCTCTTTATCTTTGCACTCAATATATGGTTGACATGAGTGGTTTATGTAATAATAGAAATAAAAAAAACTATGAGATAAGGTCTTTTGAAAGACAGGTTGTTCACCCTCTAAGCCACACAGTATTAGATATTTATCCATTGACCATCCCAAAACAAAAAATAAAAAATAAAAAATAATAAGCACAAAGAGAAAAAGAAAAAAAGAGAGAGAAGATAATTGGTCAAGTGGCCAAACGCTATATGTTAGGTACGTCGCATAGCTCTGTTGTTTCTACTACCCTAAACCGTGCTGACTTTGGAATAGAGAAACAGACAGTTTTTGAAATGTGTAATGTGTAATGGGTGGGTAGGATTATGATGGATTAAGAAATCATACAACCCCCGTTTTTGTCTTATTTCACGCATCCAACTGCTTTGCTCTTTTTAAATGTAAAATGTGTAAATAGACTGAGGGACCCTTCACCTTTTGCGAATCCCGTGTAGGGGCAAACTGCCTTATAAAGGCGCCAAGGATCAAGGCTGCTGGCAGACGGCATTTGGACATTCAAGGATTCCCTGCTTTGTGGTGCTGGTTTGAGATTAATTTCTTTCTGGAGTTACTGTACATCTTATTGTTATAGTGTAACCATTTACGTTTTTTTCCAGGTGAGTACAATGATTATCGGAAGTTGGGAGGGATTCGATTCTATAGACTATAGGTCTGAAAGCCATGAAATGAGTAGATGTAAACGCATTATGTAAACGATTCTTCATTTCTATTCGTATATCTTGAATCTCTGGTAATGGCAGTAAAAACTGCAAGGATAATCAAGCATAGAAATAATTAAATCTGTTTATCTTGGACATTTCATGAAAGCATATCGTTTATGATATATCTGATGACTATCTAATAAGATAATATATTGAGTCACGTCATTGCGATTTCAGGCAGAGACAAAAATATTTATAAGAGACATGATTTCAATCTGTAAAAGGCCTATCATTTTTCCGAAAATTGTTCTTAAATGGTATTCTTTGAATTCAATGCCATCCGATATCGTGATAATTCATTCTTCAATCAGTGGCACTTGATAAACGTGTAGGGATAACGGACGGCACAAGAAGACACAATGCTGATACAAGACAACATGATGTTTTTACTGAGTTAATTGTAGATTATAAGGTAGTGAAGCGCTATACACATTTAGTGTATAAGCACTAGTACCATTTTTTTAAAGTTGTATTTTGTGTATAACTAAACTCATAATGGGCACACGGTGATGCGACGTATCCCATGCTATTGTTGATGCTCAAAATCGTACATATCCCGACTGGATTGGGCGTGGGGGTTGTTACACAGGAAGCTCCTAGGTTCTATTCCCAAAAAGTTGTTCAGTTGGATGTTGAGCATATCAGATGTACAGTGCTCTGTGGGACCTATTATGTGCAAAATGGTCGAATAGGCAATCTAGATCATTCACACTTACAGAAGATCTCAGCATGTTAAATGATATAGCACTGCAGCCTGCTAGAGCTATGTATAGCTCCCACTGCATGCTCCTTGGGGAGTACAGAAAGAATATAATACATGTAGTAACACGGATCTGAGTAGCATGAAGACTGAGCCAACATCATAAAGACACATATTTACATCACATTTCTGTGCGTGTGTTCCAGAGTATGGTTGAGCGGCCATCGTCTGCGGCGCTGTCCGGCCGTGGTGGTGCCGGGGCGCGGACTCACACCCCTGTCCACCCCGCCAGTGGCCACGGAGGGAGGAGAAGGCTCCCAGCTACCCCCGGTGGTGGTGGTAGCGGCGGACACCGTACTGCTCCCAGGGATACGCTGAGGCGTCGTGTCATTAAGGTCAGTATCGTAGCGAGGGGGGGCATGATGGAAGTAAGATCTATATACCCTCACGTTGGTGAAAATATTGTTTGGTTATAGCACAGGGCTATATTTAACTGGGGATTAAACGTCTTGATTGATTAATCCAACAGTAGACTAAATCAAGCTACTGTATCAATCCCTTATATATCTGTTCCCAACCCCTTTCGTGAAAATCTTGATCAGCCAGTAGTAGGTGTCTGTAGATAACGCATATAATAGGTGGACTGATATTCACAAACTCATTACGTTCAATAAACAATGGCAACAAAACTATTCCTTTAATTCAATTACTATTCCCAACTATTGATTCCAACTTGATCATTTGTTTACTGAAAACACTGAGCTAAGAATAAAACAAACAAAAAACAAACCCCAACACCGTTAACTTCAGCATGTTCCTTCAGTTGGAGCGGTCACGGCCCAACAGCTGCACTCCCTCCCAGCGCGACTACGACGACTACGACCGCCACTCAGAGATGAGCATCGCCCTGGGCGACTGCACGGACTCCGGCGGCGAGGAGGATCACGATGCTGCGCTAACCTATGCCGCATCAACGATGGCAAGCAGGCCGTCCACCACAAGTATGATGAGACGGCAGCAGCAGGCAAACGCCTGGGACTCTTTCGCAGAGCACATAGTGTCCATCACTAGCGACGGCATGAACTTCCAAATGAAGCCCACCAGTGCCAAGGGCAGTTTGACGTTTAAGGAGGTGCTGGAGGAAATGCACAAGAAAGACGGTATTGTTGGTGTTGGAGTTGGCGGTGTTGCCGCCAATAGCACGTGTTTTCCTAACATCATAAACAATGTGGTACCAAAGAATAATATAGGCTCGAGTAATCACGTGACTGAAGTAAACAACTTGCAGACGAATGAGAACCGGGAAGTGACGGAGCAGTCGAGAAATGCGTCGAGGATGAGTAGTAATCGCCAGGCTCATGTCTCCACTAGCAAGCAGCAGACGAAACATTCCAAGAAAAAGGGGAAGTCGGAGATGGGAGAGAGTCATGTGGACAAACCTGCGCCTGCGCACACCGCATGGGGAGCAACTGGTCGCATGACTGAGCAGGTGACTGACTGCTGTCTTCAGTTGCAGAATGAAAATATTTTGATATTACTTTTAACAAACTTTCTCATTTTTATTATATGTGGAAGGCTAGAAATTGAACTGCATAGATCCACATGATTATAATTGATTAGTCCAGTCATGTACTTTTCTCTAATTAGCAGTGATGATTGGCCATTGGAAAACTTAAGAGAGTAATAAGTTACCAGTGGTCATTTGGCCAATTAATATTAAGTACACTGCATATTTAATGACAGCCTTGACAAACTAAATTACTAATTAAACACTCAATGCTCTGCGTTAAATGTTCAGGCGATGCACATTCTACAGCAAGCTTTCATAGCATTCACATAGTACAATTAAGAAAATGTTTTTTATCAAGATTACATAGAGCTTCTCTTTAACCAAACCTGTCCGTGACCGCCCTCCATGCTTTTCTCTAGGAGCGTCTTCGGCAGGACCTGTACCGGCGGTACCTGTACCAGCCCACGCCGTGGCACGCGGGCATCGCATCCTACGACAAGTACAAGCACGTGCTGGACGAGGCCAAGAAGTCCACGGCGGCACCAGCGCCGGGCGCGCGCAGGCCCGCCTCGTCTCCGGCCGGGCCGACAGGTGCGCGAGGGGAATTCTACTGGTTTTACAGTTTACTGAATACTGAATACATTAGAACTTCCAAATGAGACCACCTCTCTATTAAGACCACCTCTGTATTGAGACCACCTCTATTATAAGACCACTTTTCACGGTCCCAAACCCTCATAAAGCTACCAAATGAACCTCTGTATAGCGACTACTTTTCTATTGATACCACCTAACACTGGTACCAATGGTGGTTCTAATAGAGGGGTTCTACTGTGCATACAAGTATAGAATATGGAAAGTGTCCCATGGAGTGTTTACTTTCTATAAGTTGGAATTCTCAATTACAAACTATATAAGAACTGTAACGGTAAAAGAGAGCAGGATTTCTTGCAAATTGTTACTATTACAATGTCTGATGTTTGGTGTAGCTTCTGAATTTTTAGACCCCTACGTTTTGAAATTGGGTATTAGTGTTTTATTCAATACTGCTAATGCAGAACTTGGTTGTTCGACTTTCATAATTTTGATGAATATTACCCTTTGTACATCAACTTCTAAAATTCTTAACTTCCATTACGAAACGTTATTGGTAAAAGGCGCTAAAATTTAGCCTCAAGAAACAAATCATCATGATCAGCAACAGTGGGGGGAAAATTGCACGGTGTGTGGGGGGGCAGGGGATTCAGCACCATGTTTTATTGCTTTTCCACCACATCACCACATGGTATACATGGATGTTCTGCTTTTTGCTATATGTTGTTGACTTCTGCTTGCGATTTGCGTAAAGCTATACTGAGATTAACTGACTTCCTGCCAACTGTCTAAAATCTGAAGTTTTAGCATAGCTCTAATGTAGCAGTACAAAAATCATAAGCAGATATTCTTCAAAATGCTGATGTCAGCAGAAGTGTAGTAAACAGATCTCCCCTTTGATTACATCATTAACCATATGTTTGATGATTTTGCCCACTAGGCGGAGCCAAGCAGGGCCGGCGGGTGCTGCCGCGCCGCCCACAGAGTCTACGGCCCATCAGTGCGGGCGGCAGCAGCCAGCACAGCGAAGACGACAGCAGCTACGAGTTCTAGACTTATGCATGTGTATGAGTGTGTACTTCAGGCGATTGTCGTGTGATTTCCATAAATGACAAGTGGGTTGGTGGGGCTTGTGGTACACTTTTTGTAGACGGAAATACATTCGTATGTTATTGCTGGATGTTATTGCTGGATGTCAAACGCAGGATAAATGTATGTGTGAGATGTAAAGAGACTAGCGATGAATTGATGATCTGTTTATCATCAGACTTACTTTCTCATTTTGCTTTGATAGTATTATAGCTTTCTAATTATAAAAGAATAGATTTCAAATTACCATGATCTATCAGGTGTATCCAATGTAACCATACATAATATCCAGATTCAGAGACCCTTGTTTTTTAGAAGAGTATAACAATTGGTATTTCTTTTGTTAGATGTCTGTAGAAAATATGTGTACACCCCACTAAAGGCCCAATGGGCTTGTTAAATGTTGTTTCGGTTGATTTCAAATAACATATTTGGTGGCATGCTCGATTATATTATTAATAAGGTTGACCATAACCTTGTTCTCTAACCATAGCGTAGATATTATAATTTGGTTAAGGGTTGAGCTCAGTTAACAACTAGTGGCCATACTGGAACCAGACTTTAGTATACACGTGTGTCGTGTGAACATATTATAATTACCAAAGATATTCACCGAACGTGCGCTAGTGATACGAAAGGAACTGACGTTGCAGTTTTCATTTCCAAGACTTTTTTTGTGCGGTATGTGCCTAGGTTTAAATTATTCTAAACCAAATTGTGAATACTAGAGCAGCATTCTTTGTAGCGTGCTGTCATTGATGCTTAGTTGGATTGGATAACTGAATAATGTGGTTTGAATCTTAAATTAATAATTGTTTGCCGTTACTTCATTTGGTTGGCGCTTGGCAACTGTTACACTTTCGCAGTGGGAGTAAATGTGTATAAATGAGATGTTTTCTCATTAACAATTAGATGACTATGACACTGGTTTCCTCAATGTTGACCTAAAACACCAATCCATATATGAGCATTATTAAACATCACTCTTGCAAACACCTACCCAACACTTTACAGTGGCAGAAACAAGTTTTCAGAAATGAAAATCGGCTAGATAGATGTAGAACCCTGGTAATGCATGATTAAAGAGATGTCCCCAAAATATTCCTCTTACATTTTTGTGGTGATCTGTCTGTGATTTAGTAAGTATTTATGCAGTCCAAAGAGATCCAGAAGCTTTAATTGTGGATGTTTTTTCTATGTTACCAGTGATGACGAGATGGGTAGCTTTAAGCGTTAAGAAATTTTATTCAGTATATATTCACATGTATTGGGCTTGCTTTGTTTGTATTTATTCGCATGGCATTTACTTTTTAGAGATTAATGAAAGACTTTTACAAATGTTTACTTGTATCGATGTAGATACTTTATAAGACATTGCTGATATATGTTTGTGTTAAATAAATACTATTATTCATGCATGTCTCAAGTTTTATTTAGTGTTAAAGAAACTCAAACATTCACGTTTTATATTTAAACTACCTGAATTGGCACACACATGGATGGTACACGAAATGTGCTTATTTACAGTCGCAATTCACAGTTTGTCGTGCTCTAGCGACTTTACATCTACACCAGGTCATTGGTATCCTTGTCACACTATATCTTTCTCAACTCCTCGGGGAGCATCCAGCGCATCACAAACGTAGTGCAGACGTGCTTATCACTTACAAAAAGCGTTCACTCGCCTGACCTGTACCTATTTAACGTGTAGGTGCCACGGAGCAGTGTGCAACCTGTTAGAGGTAGGTTTGCTCAACACCTACCACCACATTTTTTTGTTGCGTCGCTTCAGCTCAGCTGCTGAAGCAAGCATTGTGTTTGGTTCGTTTGTAACTAACTATGTTTGTAACTATGTTTGTAACTATGTTTGTATGTATGTCTCTGGACAAGCTAGCGGGCGTACCGATGAACCGATTTCGTTCAAAGTTTACACAACTATGAGGTTTGAGGCGACACCGAAGTGATTCGATTTTGGGCAATCTGCCAATTAAACTGTGCTCTCTAGAAGCCCATTCATGACATTCTTACTGATATTCAATGCAATTAAGCCACCAAGAAAAAATCCATATTTCAACCAACCAGCAAATATTGATTATTGGGTTTGAAACTGATATTGATTACTCTCAGGCCTGTTATTCAAATAGTACTATTGTATAGCAACACAAATATCTTTTCCCAGGATATATTGATTCTCATTCATTCTGATGTTTTCTCCTCAAATTCATTTCTTGATTGTAAAGTATACATCATTTCAGTACCTATCTTAATTGGCCATAAGTCAACGTCATTCTAGCGACGCAGTGTTCTTTGAACACTTTTCGATCTAGTTATTATTTTTTTCACACTACTCTACACACAACTTAAATTTAGCATTGAAAGTTTCAATCATACAATGCTGCTATCTTCAGAATATCTGCACATGTTAAATCATTCTTGACCGCACCCATGGCTATCCCAGGAATTGAGAATAGCTTCAATCCTTAGAGGTGGTCTGCTCCCCTCGTCTCCGTTCCTACCCCATTTCTGCACCCCTATCTACGTGTATAACGTTTCCTCGATTGTCCACAGAATGGTGCTAATTATACGGTCACGTGTACAAGTATATGTCAGTGCACGATTTGGTAAAAGCATAGATTTTTAATAACTGTTTAACCTGATCGTTTAACAATAGAGAGACACTATCTAGAATATGCCATATTGTGGAAATGTCACTCAATACTCAGTGTCAATAATCGATGAGTAATCGTTTTGAAACACAAGTGATCCCTTATACATCGATAGAGTGCAATAAGAAGTGTTTTGTCACATAAACTGTACACCATTATTTCGTCCAACATTCACTTCACCGATTCAACATTGATCATATGCATGCGATACTTTTTTACTGAGAGCATTAGTACTGAATTTTAAAAAGACCAAATATTCGTGCTGTGTAGAAAAGTAGAAGTATGTTATGTTTAGCAGCAATACAACATACAACATTGCCGCCAGGATATAGGATATGAAAATGCCAACTGCCATACACGGTGACAGCTACCCCTTGCCTCTCGTGAGCGCATGGGGATACCGAAATGGTTTGTACACTCTTTTAGTTTAAATAACCATGTTGACAAAATGGTGGTAGTTTAAACATCAACTGACATCACAAAAGTAGTTGTCACACATACCGTATAATGGTTATTCCAAAAACAGCACGTTCACAAGGGAAAAGGCGTTTCGGGTATTTCTTTTGTATCATGTCGCTGACCACTGCTAGGTACTGACCACTCCTGACTGTCAATTTTATCTCCATCGTGTCCAATCAAATTTGCATTCACATTAGATAATTGTCGATCTTGTTACACTATATTGTCTTTCTCAACTCATTGGGGAGCACACGACACTTTGTACATAGTGCATTGTGTTTCCTCACATTTGCGTCTACTGATCCACCAGGTACATATTAAATGTGGATTTACAACTGAGTAGTGAACATCTATTATAATTACTAGGGATGAGCATTCTCAACACCCACTATCGTATCCGAACATAGCTCGAACTCAAGACCCCCCCCCCAGGTTACGAGTACAATCCCATATCCATCGCCCATAGATAAGAACCACACACACACAGTATGTGTACGGAATGAATGTAAATCTTGAGCTGTAAATCTGAAGTAATTTTGATAATTTTAAACGGGTTCCAGCTTTCGGGGATCTTTATCAAATACAAATCTAAATACAAATGGCATTACGGATTTTTTTAGATATAGTAAATTTATAATGAATCAGTTACGAAATGCATAACATAAGTAAGTTAAGAAAAAGAAACATATTTTAATATAAATTATTCGAGTGTGAATATAAGGCAGGCTAGTGACAGAGGAGTTTAAAATTCGTTGGTTAAAGAATATACCCTCTAATTTTACTTTCATCTCTCATTTTCAGTTAAAGCCCAAACTGAAGTGTCTCATTGTACTGGGGTGCGTGCTCCTTATTCTACTGTTGACACCTGTCCAGGAGACTGAGCCAGGGACCCAGAGATTGATTACAGGGGAGCAAGGCAGTGGCAATATTGGATTTCATTTGGCAACAAGACAGCTGATGGAGAGCCAACTAAATGCAGATGCCACTAGTTTATACAGTAACCAGTCTGTATTTGGTAAAGACCTGATGTATGCGTCTACAACTGAGAGTGATGATATCGCAACGCCACTGGACGGGCTAGGGATGTCGTCTGGAGAGAGTGGACAACGTGGCTATGTGTTTGATAGCAGAGACCCAGAGGAGGCGGACATAGGCAGTCGTGGCAACGTGATTTGGGAAGGTGTGTTCTCAGACTTCAAATATAGAAAACACACAAGCAAATTCAAAACTTTTGAAAGAATTCCAATATCCGGTAAATCGATCATAGGCCTGCACGTGATCATGTTCGTTCAAATACTTTTCCGTGAATATGAGTCTAAATCTGGTGCAATTGGGTGTGATATGCTACACACGTTATTAGAATATTCGATGGTAAAATCTGACAAACTTGAAGTCAATACAGTCTTTGTATCGTGGATATTGCCGCACAGATAAGTTATTCTCAAAATAGATTGCGTCTCTCTCAATGCAGCCCGTTGACTTAACCCATGGAAATGGTCAATAATAAGTTTCCTTCTTTAACGAACCCCTCCCCCAATTTATGTAAACGTGTATTCTTGTCACAAACTATCACAGATAGCCGAACACCCTTGTCTTAATACTTTCCAGCTGCGAAGCGGTACTGGTGTAGTCAGGAGGAGCGCTTTTCTCGTCTGCTGTCCACGTGCAACAGCAGCCAGCAGGGGGCACTCGGCTGCTATGACGTCATGACAGACGAGCAGGTGCGTTCAAATGGAATTTTAGTGTAGTATTTGTTATTTTCCAAATTATCTTGTCACAGAAGTGTTGTTTGGGGAGTGGATGACACTTGAAATTCAGGCGGGAGCTTAGTAGAATACGCTGGCAGCTTTACGTTAGATGAAGGCGTGTTAAGTAGGCCGTACACCGAAACGTTAACGTTAAAACACAGTATGCCACATCGGGAATAGAAAGGCACGGCTAAAGAGGATGTGTCCTCCAACCCCGACGAAGGTTTCTATACAATTAATTAATTCGTCCCTATATATTTTAACAGATCCACAAGATAACACGTGACCTCAAAGTGAGCGAGCCTCTGAAGGTGATCGGCTGCTGGACGTATAAGGTAGGACGTGACCATCTACAACAACCCCCAAACTACATCAACAACCCAAATAAAACATTTAGCCGCTTGCATCAGCTACGGTGCACCGCAACAATGGATAACGTGACAGTTAATAGCACAATTTATTGATTACCGGAGTGGGGCATTACCTGCCACATTCATGTATGAAAAGTACACTCAATCATACAACAAACAACACGGGATTCCAATTAATATCAAAAGAAGCCCTTATAGTATAGTGACCTCCTCTCTGTCGACACGACCCGATTCCAGTGCCGCTGCTTGTCTTAATAGAGACGTTCTATACTGTACCTGCAGACGGGCTGGTCGAGCCTCAACATGCTGCTGGCCAACAACTCTGCGGCCCGGCCCATCGCAGCCTGGCGCCGCGCAGCAGACGTCAAGTATCACTTCAAGGCGTTCGGTGTCCGCGGCATGAGGAGGCTGTCAGCCGACACCAAGAGGTGCGGTATAACCTCTCTTATAGGACCACCTTTGGGTCCAGTGTTTGGTGCAGTGGTCTCAGTAGATTGAGAGGTGGTCTCTCAACAGAGGTTCGTTTTCGTTGCTTTGTGAAGGTGAAAAATGGTATCATGATAGAGGTGGTCTTAATAGGAGGCTGGACTGCAAGTTGGTGTGCTCTTTTACAGGACTTGATATTTCCAATGGAACTTTTCTTTTCAGACCACGTGTATACCGTGTAGACTGGTCTCAGTTGGTCTCAAAATTTGAGGGGTGGTCTCTTTATGGGGGTTCGCTTTGGTCTCTTAACTTGGGGTCATGAGAGACATTATTCTTAGAGAGGCGGTATCTGCATTGGTGTGATCTACAGTCTGCTTATTATCTTTTAAAGGATGCTTCGTGGACATAATCGTAGTTTAAGTCAGTAAATCGTGGCACAGAAGATAAATACAGATTGAAGCACTAATACTGGTATAAAAATGAAACTTGTGGTTATATGAATGTATTTTATATGAAATGTGTTTTTTTTTTTTCTCTAGAACTATGTTAAAATCATACTACAAGTTCATGACCGTGCGGCACCCGCTCGACCGTCTGGTGTCCGCGTATGTAGACAAAATAGTCCGAAGAGACGACACCTACAGAAAGGTACTCGGCGGTAAAATAGTCCGGTATCTGCACCCAGAGCTCCTGGACAAACAACTCCTGTCATCAATACATATTCCATTTGACGATCTGGCACGTTTTGTGGCCGATGGAGGGTTTGACACACATACGCACGGACCGTACAGTAGCCTGTGTCACCCGTGCCATATCAAGTATGATTACATTATGAAGACAGAGACTTTCCAGGATGATTCCAAGTATTTGGTCGTGAACCACATGAAAGGAAGGGGTGTGGGGACAAAGAGGAATAGTAATAGGCCTGTGGTGTCATCTTTCTACGATAGAGCGCTACCTGAATTCAAAAATGTTTCTGAGGCCGTTACGAACTTACTTGTTGAAAAGTTCACAGATGATTTTAATAAGTATTCTTATGACACGTATCATAAAGACGGGGTTTTGCATGCTATATGTAATGGAACAAACGGTTGCTGTTGAGTATTGTTTAGGTACTATAAATTGTATGAATAGTTGAACAGTAGTGTCATACATCGGGACCAACATTCACTGACTGTGCAGATGAAAATATTTGACATATGATTCACACTACTCAAGAACTGAAGGGCCTGGCACTTAGGGTCATGTGGATTTGGATCTTGTCAAACCCTAGCTGTGAAGTTGAAACTGTGGCTGTTGCAGAGTGTGAGTAAGAGTTTCTAGAAGGTGAAACACACATGGAGGCGCCATTCTGCAGAGCCATGCATGTGGAATGCTCAGAATGCTATTTAAGAAGACATAAAAGCAGCAGCAGCAGCAGGAAAACGGCAGGTGTAAAACTTCGGAAAAAACATCCCTCAACATGCGCGGGTATAAGAACATTTTGCATTGTACACAGAGTGGACCCACTCGCCACCTGAGCAGCCATCAAACATAATTGATGACTATAGATGGTTCTTGTTGTGTTGACGAACAGCAAATAGGGTAAACCGCAATACCACTCTTAAATCAACAACAGACTCAAATAGGCCATATTTGATTTATTCTTTATCGTCTCCTTTGATGTAGTATTCACCTTCAATTTTTATTAGCTCATACGGCTACCTAACAACAGATGGCAAGTTTTGATCAATACCAATATATAGATGGCGAAAACAGACCATTCAAATCGAGAACGGTAGAATGAATGATAAATAGGTAAATATAAAAACACTTGAATATACTTTTTAAAAACGCATGCCATGTTGTGGAAAAAACATCACCATCAGCTGCCGTTTAGAATGATATATTATCGAATACAGGTGGCTGATAAAAAAAATGCAAGTCCAAAAGGTAAGACACTACCATTTTAACATTACATCTCAGCAGCATAACATTTCTCATGGTTAGACTTACTGTTGCAATAATATTGTTTTCGATATGCTGCAGTGATCTATGGGGTTGGTTTTGATTGGAACTGATGAATTAAGCTTGCATTAACACCAAATCATTGCAGTTTGTATTGGATTAATCTTATGATAATATTCCTTCTGTGTAAGTGAAAGTTCTGACTTGAAAGACGTTATGTATTGTGTAGATAGTTTTACAATACATGAAGATCGCATATGAAATGAGTAGAACGGACTTCTTCCCAGCCCATAGTAGGGGTACACATGTATTGTCTCTGCAAGTAGAATAGAACAAATCGTGACAAGCGTTTCGTGAAGATATGAAGATACTGAGAAGTGTGCGTTACCTTTCCATTATTGCGTCTGTTGCGTTCACTGCTCTGTTACTGAAATCTAATGACACCACTGGTGATAACTCCGCCCGGGACAGTCGCAAACAGGATTATGGACAACCACATAGAGACAACACTGATGACTTACACGAGGACAGACTTGAGACATTGTCAGACGAACAGATGCCGTTAGAGGGCGCTGTGGATCAGGACAGTCGATTTGAAAGTATCATGAGTGACGGCGTGAGCGAGGATATTCTCCAGCCAAGTAGTGAGCACGTGGGATCAGGCAGCACGGATTATACTACTGGGGGCGGGAGCACCACTACGGGGTTTAACATGGACTCATGGGTCGCGAGAGAGCAGGGTGCCGAGGGCGTCAGCCACCTGGCAGGTGTGGCAGCAGCAAACAGTGGAGCCATAAGTGGTAAGACTTTTTACTCAGGTTTTTTTTACCAGGTCGGCTGTCCGCAATTTTACAGTAGGTCTATGTATAAGTACATACAAGTAGATGAAAATTAATAGTTGAGAATCTAACGTTAACTAAGTTTGAAGTCCCTGACAATTTACAGTAGAGAAAAATTGAGACACCGTGGCGAAAACAAATGACGGTCTCAAACAAACACTGCCACAGATGGGGTGGCTTTCTAAGTGGGATAATGGCAAAAAGAGGGATGTGGGATTTCAAAGGAGTAGTACGTCGGAGAAAAATCTGAAGATTTATGGGACATGGAAGAAAAGTCAAAAAAAAATAGCAATGTGGGAAATAAGGCCAAAGGAATTAGAAGTGTGGGCTTTCTTGACCCCTTATAACGCCCCCCCCCCCCCACACACACACATACACTACAAATCAAGTACACCCCGTGGGCTGCATAAACTTGCAATGTCAGACACTGTGGCATCACAGCGCTTGTTATTCAATGCTGTCTGTGCGGTACAGGCGACGACAGCAGCACACGGGTGGCAGGGGACAGGCAGCACGTCTGCAGCCAGAAGGACCGCTTCGCCGCCATAGCCTCCGTGTGCAGCAAGCAGAAATCTCTGCTCCGTGGCCGGGGCTACGACCAGATGAACGACAACGAGGTAGGTTCATGCACAGAAGAACCGCTAAATGAGGCCGCTTCTACTTGAAAAAGGAAAGAGCAGCGCCGTTTTGGCATAACAAGCACGGGCATGAAATGGGACCATGTTACCCTGAGAAGGTGCATCAGACCATGCACAACCATGCAATTAACGATTGTTACCTTGCTACGGCAAGATGCCTCCATGTAGTTTTGTAGTATTTTTTAAAAAAATGTTCATACAATTTCTAAAAGCATCACTGCATATTTTGTAATTGCATTGTAGATTAACTGGCTGGCCAGGTACCTGAAGGTCAGCCTCCCGCTGAAAATGATCGGCTGTTGGACTTACAAGGTAATATAGTATGGGAGCTACAGTAGGTTCCTGCGCATCCCCGCCATGATCCTTCGAAACCAAGTTTTTTAGATAGCTTATGGAGTATCTTTTAAGGATCATTGGAGCGTTCTATGAATTTCCTTTGACAAGGACATTCTACGCTACAATTTTCAAAATGGCCGCCGTCGGTATGCCCAAAATTGTAACTTTACTTCTAGAAGTGATAGAAAGATGATACTAATGTCAAATTTAGGGTTTTCTGGTATGAGGAATTAAAAAAACACCATTTTGATATGATTGGATAACTATTAAAATGGGTTTTGTCCAGAATTTTCAAAATGGCGGCTGCCGATTCCACAAAAATTACATCTAATGCTTTCAATATGATAAATAATGAAACCAGTGTCATGTATTATGTGTTATTACAAGAAATTGACAATACTGGACAGAAATTCAACTTAACATGATAACAGATATGTGAGACAGGATTTTTTAAATACATGACAGTAAAAGTGAAGCTTGTCATTGCTCAGAGTACTTTGTCCTCATCCAAAGAGCAGCCATCAAAATCAATATTTGTGTCAATATCTTCTCCATCGTTCTCATCAGTTTCACTATCTTCACTTTCGAATTTACTGTCATCTCTTTCTTGATTGCCAAGTAGATCAATTAGCTTTTTATGCAGAATAAGCCCTTTTGACCACTGAGGTTCCAATCCAAAATCAGATTTTACCCAGCCAGACACGAAAAATCTCAATATGGCTCATGGACACGCTTAAATTGACATGTTCTAAAATTCACTCTTTTTATGTGTTGTATAAGAGAATGTCTTCGAGGAGGTAGCTTTGAAAGATCAAATTTTACATTATTGTCAAGAGTAGTAGCATCTCCAATCATAGCCTTTAGCATTACAGTTCTCACTGTATCAATGGATATAATTTTCTTAAAATCATGCAGAAGACAAACAAAACTTTCTAGTTCTTGGATCAAAGAAGTTTCGATCTTCCAAGAACAGCCTAGACATCTAAATGTCTCCAGATACTTAGGATTTCCTAGCATTTTCTTAAGTCGTATCACTTTACCCTTGCCTTTAAATGCACAATTTGCATCTTCACCTGTGAATACAAAAACACCTAAAAGACTGTTAAAATAATCATTGCCTAATTCTTTTGTGGTGTCAGAAATATTTATCATTTGACCACCACTTCTTTCCAAAAATATAGGGATAGTGAATGTGTGTGCATAATACAGCAAAATAAAGATGACATCACTGTCTTGACATTCACAACAACCTTATCATAACCCTGATCTTGTGCATATTGTATGTGCAACATTGTGTTGTTGTACTCTAACTATACTTCTGTGTATACACAGCAGTATAGTTAGAGTATAACAACACAATGAGGCCAACTGCTTTATTCCGCTTTAGACAATTAGCTCAATTTATGTACAACACTATTTTTGTGTCTATCTCCTCCTGGTCAGATTGAATAATGTGCACTTCCTCCTCGCTTGTAGTGACTCCATCATCGGATGTACGCTTGAAAGCCTTCCCTTCAACAACAAGAAAGACACTTCTCGTCTTTATATTTGAAGCCGCTGCATCATTGCGCCATACATTGTGCATCAGAGCAAATAGATGTTGCTTGTTTGAGTCGTTTTTCAAAAATGATTTGAAGTCTGCTGGCCTTCTTGTGTTGATGCCTTCAATGAGTAAAGTGTTTCTACATCCTCTACGCTGTCTTTCACGACATTTCAAAGAATCTCTGAGGTACATGTCTGTAGAGAAAATCACATCTCGTCTTGAGGTAGCTGGTTCAAAAGTTTTAAGCTTATGTGTTTGAATGTTTCTGGAATATCAGTCAAATTATACAAACGTGCATTTTTATCTCAATGAAGAGAATATGACCATGGTCAAGTTCATTGTTGGTTTCACAGCTCACATCATGTAATAAGACTGAAACCATTTTTTATTTAACAGTCTTAGCCATGAACCCATAGATCTGAGCGCCAAGAGCATGTGGTACAGGGGTCAAACAATATGTCATGAGTTCCTTGATGTCAATTGGAGTATCCAATAACTGCGACTTGACAAGTAATTGGAAGGCGAAATCTCCTTGCTCCTGATATTGTGTCATTTTCCCTTGGCTTGATGACAACTTCACTTTTTTATTACTAGATTCCATTGTACGCAATTTCAATTTGGGAACTCTATCATAGAACTACCGTTTCAAATCACTAGATTTTGTCAGCCTTTCATTTACAAATTTTACTTTTTCCAGGTGACCTTTGTCTTCAGCTTTCATCAAGTCTTCTTCTACTCAAAGTGATTTATGTATCCATAAATATCATCTTTTACCCTAGATACATATTATACTTATCCAATCATATCAAAATGGTGATGGCCTAGCAGATACCCTTCCGCCAGTTTTAGGATACGATTGTGCCAGTCGATTTTAGTCAGAAAATCAAGAAGATGAGATCAATTTTGCTTCTCTTGTCCAGATTACTTCATCTCTTATATTCCTCTTTATTGTAGTTTAAACTTGTTGCATTTTCAATCATGTGTGGATGGTCATTTTGTTAAAGGATTATTTGTGAATGGCATAAAAGAGACATTTTAAAATTCATACCATTAACGCCAGTTCAGCGTTTAAACGCATACCAATACGCCAGTTCATGATACCATGTTCACCAGTTAAAATCATAGGTGATTAATATGTGTAGACACCAAAGTGATATGATTTTGGGCACTCTGCCTATTAAAGTGTGCTTTCCATGAGGCCACTTATGGTCCATTTTTGACACTTTGTGCAATATCTTTAATACAGCTTGAAATAAACCATTCAAACTCGGTCCAATGTTAACATACTTAGAGACTATCATGTGTAGCCAATTTTGGCAATTTGATATAGTATACTGCTTACATATCTAGTGACCATCATAAGTGTCCAATTTTTGCACTTTGCCAACTTAAAGTATGCATCCTGAAGACCATTTTTAGTCAATTTTGTCATTTTACACAGTAGTTTCAATACAGCTTGAAACATGGCCTCCGTATTTGATACAATGTTTATGTTAGTGGTGACCATCACCTACCTGTGTCTCCCTAGTTTTTATTATCAAAATAAATCATATAAAGTTCTCATTCTTAGTTATTTCTGAACACACAAATTCATAAGCAATCATTGAATCTTCAAACGTAAGCATGTTCTGAGTTAATAGAGGATTCTGTTAAGTTGTTAAATGGGTAGTTTGGCACGGATATTAAGGCAACCTTCTACAGGTTCCCCTTTGATTTTCTTCAATAATACTGGCGTTCATGGTATCCTCAACTGGCAACACTGGTATTAATATGGGTACCTCATTTAAATCTTAAATTGTAACCTTAATATTTGATTTTTAATGGAAATGCCTTTTCTATGTGCTCAATGAATGTTTATTCAACATAAATCAATACATATAGTTGACTTAACACACAAGGATACTCCTATATTTATATAATACTGTGATTGTTGTAAAATGTTGCGTCCAAATCGACTGGCACAATGGTATCTTAAACTGGCGGAAGGGTATCTGCTAGGCCACCGTGCTTATATTTGCTGATACAATGTGGTGTTTTTTAAAACATATATTTATTGAGCATGGCATGACCTCCTAACCTTTAACCCCTAACCTTTCTCTAGACGATGCCGTTCACACGAAGAGGAACAAGGCATGCACAGTCTACATGTAATGGATATCTCCCAGCTGTTCCCAACTACACATACGTTCACATCAGTTTAAGATTCTAAGTTGAAGGAAGAGGACATATTAACCTCTCTCATTCACGGTGACCTAGCAGATACCCATCTGCCAGTTTTAGGATACCATTGTGCCAGTTGATTTTAGTCAGAAAATCAAGAAGATGAGATAGTTTTTGCCTCTCTTGTCCTGATTACTTCATCTCTTACATTCCTCTTTATTGTAGTTTAAACTTGTTACATTTGCAATCGTGTATGGATGGTCATTTTGTTAAAGGATTATTTGTGAATGGCATAAAAGAGACATTTTAAAATTCATACCATTAACGCCAGTTCAGCGTTTAACGCATACCAATACGCCAGTTCAGAATACCATGTTCACCAGTTAAAATCATAGGTGATTAATATGTGTAGACACCAAAGTGATTTGATTTTAGGCACTCTGCCTATTAAAGTGTGCTTTCCATGAGGCCACTTATGGTCCATTTTTGACACTGTGTGCAATATCTTTAATACAGCTTGAAAAAACATTCAAACTCGGTACAGTGTTAACATACCTAGAGACTATCATGTGTATCCAATTTTGGCAATTTGATATACTGCTTACATACCTAGTGACCTCATAAGTGTATAATTCTTGCACTTTGCCAATTTAAAGTATGCCTTCTAAAGGCAATTTTTAGTCAATTTTGTCATTTTACACAGTAGTTTCAATACAGCTTGAAATATGGCCTCCGTAAAATTGATACAATGTTTATGTTAGTGGTGACCATCACCTATCTGTGTCTCCTTAGTTTTTATTATCAAAATTAATCATATAATGTTCTCATTCTCAGTTATTTCTGAGCACACAAATTCATAAGCAATCATTGAGTCTTCAAACGTAAGCATGTTCTGAGTTAATAAAGGATTCTGTTAAGTTGTTAAATGGGTAGTTTGGCACGGATATTAAGGCAACCTTCTGTTGGTTTCCCTTTGATTTTCTTCAAGAAAACTGGCGTTCATGGTATCCTCAACTGGCAACACTGGTATCAATATGGGTACCTCTTTTAATTCTTAAATTGTTACTTTAATATTTGATTTTTAATTGAAATGCATTTTCTATGAGCTTTATGAATGTTTATTCACCATAAATCAATACATATAGTTGACTTAACACACAAGGATAATCCTATATTTATATAATACTGTGATTGTTGTAAAATGTTGCCTCCAAATCAACTGGCACAATGGTATCCTAAAACTGGCGGAAGGGTATCTGCTAGGCCACCGTGTCATTCATGGCATATGATTTCACGTATCATATACATACTATGATTAAGTATATATTATCAATTTGCCATGCTGTATGTAAAAGCTGGTCTTCTCGCGAAATAGGTTACCTCCCATCAGTAGGCTGATCCATACTACATTTATTGCGTAACTTCCATTCTAGAAAAAACGTATATTTTTATTATCTTTTATGGGCCAGGCTGGTTCACAATAAGCATCGTATTTATTTCCCCATCTAGACTGGCTGGTCCACCCTGAACATGCTGTTCGCCAACAACTCTGCCGACGTGCCGCTGCCGACTAGTATGCTCAAGGGCAACATCCGCTTTAAGTTCAAGAACTACGGCATTCACCCGATGGACTCATTCACCCCCCAGGAAAAAAGGTACACAATGTAGAAAAAGGGAAACCTGAGTTTATATTGGACCCAGTCGGAGAGAGTGGTCCTAGCTCAATATTTCACTATGCTCGGTAAAATGTTTCTGAGCCTCCTACCTCTACGTCTTCATGAATATTATTGAAATCGATGGTAGTTTAAAAAAAGGGCATGTGTATACAGCGTCAATGCATGTGGTCGTATGTATGGTGCAGTGTGCATGTTATCATATTGGACAATGAGCGTTGGTTATTGCACGAGCGAATGAAAGTGCAACTTTTTTATCACGAACATAGTCTTATATTGATCCCATATTATGTTAGACACTTAATATCATAATATCACATAACCCACAGAATATTATATGAATAACTGTATACATTTTTTCACTAGATGCATTATTAAACTAAATGTAGGCCTACATTCCTTTTCGAGCGGTACCTAGAACACGCGTAATATAATAGTTTGAAGGACTATTATTCTATCATGTGTCTTCTATTATAGCATGCAGTTGATACCCAGTAAAAAAAACTTCTTTTCATATTTTGTGTTTTCATTTCAGAGAGATGTTAAAATCCTACTACAAGTTCATGACCGTGCGGCACCCGCTCGACCGGCTTGTGTCCGCGTATGTAGACAAAATAGTCCCTCGGAACGACTCTTATAGAAAGAGCTGGGGCAAGCGCATAGTGAAGAAGCTGCACAAAGGCCTATTGGCACATAGGAACCTTTCACAGATCTATATTCCCTTTGAGGATATCGCAAATTACATTTCGCTGGAGGGGTTTGACATGCACACTGACGGACCTTATGATACGCTGTGTCACCCGTGCTACATCAAATATGATTACATTATGAAAACAGAGACATTCCCAGAAGACTCAGACTTCCTGGTACGGAACCACATGAGAGGGAGAGGGCTAGGTACCAAGAGGAACAATAATAGACCAAGTTTCTCATCCACGTTTTATAGGCCTCTGCCGGAGTTCGAGAATGTGACGGATTCGGTGTTTAAAACGCTGCTATGGAAATATAGGGACGATTTCCGAAAGTATTCCTATGACTTTGAATTTAAACATGGTGTGTTGCATGCGACATGCAATGGCACAAATGGGTGTTGTTGATAGAGAAGAATGAATGCAAAGACGCCAGAGATACTAGGAAGATATATGGGGTGGCACTGCGTAGATCTCAGGCTTTAAAACTACACATGATCGTATAAATTTGCACTTCTAGTTAGCCTTCTCTTTCACTCTGAGTCCGCACACTCCAAACACGCCGTTATCTTCCACGTGTGTCTGGTGTCAATTCGGCAATAGTTAGGAATGTTCATATGTGACGTGTCATATGCACCATGATAGAATGTACAGTCAGTGTGAACAGTACAGTGATTGAGGGGAGTCTTGCCTTGTTTTTTCTCTCTCCATTGTGTTATGCTTTGATGCAAATTGTGATTTGGTAAATTATATTTTTTATACAGAATTACATCACTGGTATTTCAGAGTTATTCTTTTAAAAACGTCATCACTTTACAAATGCTGAACAACAAGAAACACAATTATGCTACACAACATAGACTAGATATGTTATATGTATGTAAGTATCTTGGTCCTCATATAATATTCGTTGGGTGCAGTCGGTCGTGTGATAGTTCAATTCAATACAGTGTTTGTTGCTGCTGCGCTTCTTTTAAAAGCCAGCACCACAGTTCTATCATATCTATGCATTATTCTGCAACTTACCACATCGACAAAATAGTTAACAAGGATATGAAATTCACATGCAGAGACCTGGATTCCGTGTATCCTGTTCTAAGTATATAGCCGGATTCGAAGAGTTAGAGGAAATATTGCACACAGTCCAAAGACATCTATAGATGTGGTGATTTTAAGGTACAAACAGCATGGATTGTAAGCGTTGTTTGCTGGCGGGTGTGCTCATAGTGGCTTGTGTGGGATATGTCCACAGCAAATCCAGTAAGTTTCAGGGTGAAAGTCTTTATAATTAACGTGATTTTGAAAATGAAACATGTGTCTGAGTTTCTTAATCATTTCTTGATAAGTTGTATTTGTTTGTTCTATTGAGATTGAACCACATTTCTGAGACTTTGCCAAGTATTTGTCCAAGTTTTTTTTATGTTGTTTGTTTGTTTCTTTGTTTGTTTGTTGATGCTGTTATTATTTTTGTAGTTTTATTTAGATGTTTCTTGTTTGCATGTGTAATCTTCGTTTTTGTTGTTTATGTTCTGTTTTGTGTATGTATTTTTGTTTGTTTGTTATCTGTTTTGTTTTGTGTTATTGTTTTGTGTGTTGTTATTTATTTTTCTTCTTTTCTTTTTTTTTCTTCTTTTGCGGGGGGGGGTCAGGTCGGCCAGTAAGGAGCATGCATGATACATAAGTGGGTTTATGTCACTATCTATAAATATAAATGTTGGTGAGAATAATATTATTTCGTTCATTTTGTAACACACTACACAAGTGATTTGATTTGCTAGAATAGCCTATCGACACTCCACCCAAGCACAACCAAGAGAACGTTTCGACGTGTCTTATAATAGGGAATCTAGTTCTCTCACATCTCATCCGCTTGGCACTAAGCTCTTTACTGCAGGCTTGTCGGTGTCACAGCGTTGCATATACTTGGCACTGCCGTTACCAGTCCATGTAATACTATCGTAGCTACCCGTGGAAGAAACGTACGGATTATTGCAAAAGTTAAACGCAGCGGTGCAAAAAATCAATATCGCGTTACTCTTATTTAAGGGCCCTGAAAATTCCGGCAGTGGGGCTTTTGATTGGTTAGATTTTGTGACCAACTTCCACGACAATTAAGAGGTTTTAATCGCGTCTATATACTGCCTATACGGCGATGCCCACTGAGCTTTTAGCATTTTCACTTCTCAGGCGTGACGTGCTACAGTGAGACCCGTACACACAAGAAATACAGTGACAAGTTGCAGTGTAGAACGGGCGGGAAAGAAAAAGAGTGGCAAGTGGCGGACAAGGAGGCGTGTTGCAGCAGTAGCAGCAACGGCTACAGGGTGAGGGGTTTACATTAGCAAGGCGTCTCCGTGCATTGCATGTAACTGCATGTTTAAGACTATGAGCACTGCATTAGCCATTTTCTGTTAGGTTGTTTGAGTGTTCATCGTGCTTTTTCTTTGTCCACGCAGACTGCAACAAATAGAAACCCCAAATCATGGGTAAACTGCAAGTCATGTCAGGGCATAGTGCAGGCGCCGCAGATACCGGAGTCGCCGACACCAGCACCTGACAATACACGTGAGTATAGTGCATTGTATCAGGTAATTACTACTGAGCCCTTTGCCGGTTGCTGCAGAATATTCCCGATAGTTGAAGTCTGGCAGGTTGTAGCGTCGCAGACGTTTTGATCTGTTGAGACTGCTTGCAACTTATTAGTCTCCATCATTCAGACTATTCACTGATATGCTGTTTGAAAAAAAGCTCAATCTTTGATGTTGCAAGAAAGATTTAACAATGCAGCAGATTTGTAGGAAGAGTACGGACGGTTTGCAATGGGTGCGCGAATGCATCCAGGTAGGGTGCCTGAATATGCCAATTACGGGTAAGTAAAGACGGACTTGTCAACATTTCGTAAAAAATATCGTTATTTCGGCATTGAAATGTGATTGTCAATGATGCTCTTGTCTGCATTTTCAGCAAAGTGGGGCGATTATGAGTGTAAGACCGTGCTGAAGAGAAGCCGGCAGGACCGAGCGTGCGGTGACGGGCCCCAGTGTTACGAGCATCAGGCGTTTACTCGGGTAGGGCTAGTGTGGGCTGTATTGGTGTGTGTTAGGATGGGTCGGAGCCATGGTATTCGGCAAAATGTTATGGAAGGGTAGGTTCCACTGTGGAGGATTTTGTATAGGATAATCGAAGAATGGAAGATCTCAGAAATGCTTTGCAACTCCGCAACCACACTTCCACGACCTTACACGCGTCATTTATAATATCAGATGTACCACTAAACTACATATAAGAATGTGTTCCTGTGTTCCAATCTATGTAAATTCATGCGATCTGATTGTCAGGACACCCAAATACTCATGTCGGGCAAATACCATATAATATTAAAACCACAAGCATAACTATATCAAAAGTCCCTAGAGAGCACAACGTTGCTAGAACATCATTTTTTTTTATTTGATTTGATTTATTTCGTTTATCATAGGGCTATTAATACTACAAGTAAGTAAGTAATATATCCAGACGGGTAAAATATAAATAGAAGTAAAATTGAATAGAGGTATACATAATAATGAAAATCATAAAAAGTAAACCATGTGACAAACAAGGATCACTAAAAAGATATCCATTTAAAAATGGATAGTCCTGTTTCCACAATGGACCTCGGAATAAACAACTGACTAGAAATGATAGCTATAGAACATAAAAATTACATTATACTGATAGACTTTTTCACAACAGTATTCTTATTAACTCTTTTATAAAAACGGCCCATATAATATGTTTTACATACATAACGGTCTGACTTTCGTATTGGTAGAGGGAGACTATTTCCAATATTTAATGCTGCAATATTGAAAAGTTTGCTCTCCGTGAGACTTAACTTTTGGCTTAACTAATGGGCAATAAAAATGGTTACTATAGCAACGTTTCAAAAGCACCTAATATCCAAAATCACACTCTAATACTGGCATGCTGGATGGCCACTGCTGTAAATTCATTCAACAACAAAAAATCGTAGGTGCAATGTTGTGCATGGGCCCCTAGCATGGTTAGATTGGGGTGGGGATATACTATATTTACCATACAACCACCATTCTAAATCATATAATAAAATACTTGGTAACTAACCATACAAAAACAAGGGGCCAGCTCGAGGGAGCTAGGGCATGCCTTTTAGGCTGCATGTATACTCTAGATATAATCTATCATTACACACTATTGGAATAAGCTAACATAGTCTTATACAATCAAAAAATTCAAAATACAGTAGAACCTTAGACATATTATTTTCATTGTTCACAACACACAATAATTTATAACTGACAGTTTCGTCTGCTTCTGCAGGCATTTTCAAAAACACTACTGCACATGTCAGATCATGGTTTACAGTCAAACAGTTGTAAATTATTTTGTGTTATGAAAGATGAAAATGATATATCTAATTAATTACCAACACGATGAACTCATTCAAGGATACAGTAGAACCTCTCTATTAGGACCACCTTTGGGACCAGTGTTAGGTGGTCTCAATAGAGAGGTGGTCTCTATACAGACGCTTATTTTGTTAGTGTTATTAGAGGTTTGGGACTGCGAAAAGTGGTTCATTATAGAGGTGGTCTCCTTAATTGGAGGTTCTACTGTAAAACACCTAGCATATTTCACTATTTTATGTGTTAGTATTTGAAAACTGTTCGATCATGTAAATAGTCTCACATCATCTGATGTGCAGCGGCGAATAATGAAGGGATTTGTATTTATGGGCCAAAATGTATTTATTTTGAGATTTCTAATATTAGAACATGTCCTGGTCGACACTTTCTTACCCAATCCCCTCACCCATCCACCACCACCCGTGGATGTTGGGGGGGGGGGGCGGTGCCTATAACATTAAGTGTGAAGTGGAAGCTTTGCATTACCACTTGAGAAGTGGATGAAATGCCGAATGCATTAATCAGCAAGAAGTGAGCGGATAACGTATAAAAGATCGAGACCCACCTGTATGTTACTTTGATAGACTGGACTTTCTCACTAACCTCATTCTTCACCCCATTAGGAAGCCGGTTGTGACAACCAGGGGCCATCTAACGAGGCTGGCTGGGGCGAGTGGTCCGAGTGGTCGGCGTGCTCGAGCACGTGCGGCAAGGCAGACCGACTACGCACACGTGCGTGCGACTCGCCGCCACCAGTGCCGATTGCCACTGCCGCCTACTGTGCCACTGCCGACGGGGGCCACTACGAGCGAGAAGACTGCCAGTGGATCCCCTGCCCAGGTGAGGAGGACGGTCAAATCGGTGCTCGGTCAAAAAGCGTAGGCTGAGTGGGCTGGCGTTCGTGTGGCCCTCAATTCTTGGAGGGCTACACATTTTGACAAACGCCTGAAGCGATTGTGAAGGCTGCTATGCAATGAAGCAGACGCTTAATCGATTTTAACAATACCCAGATACCTGTTGTGGAGCGTTCACAATTGATGTCAACCACATTTTGGTACTTTCCGACCCCTATCCCTCGCCCGACTCCACCACCCACCCCCACCCCCGTTGTCAACTTTCGTCAACTTCATGAACCCCCCGTCCCCCGTGTCAACTTGAGGTCACCCGCCCCCAAACACTGCCCATAGCCGCCCCCCCCTCCTGTCAACTATGGCGGTGATGTCAATTTCATGACATTCTCACTCAAACCCCAAACCTCTCAGTTAACTATCTACTCTAGTCAATATCTAAGATATATCTTATTGAAATTGAATAATCTGTGCGCAGTTTTGTCAGGATTTGTCATACAACCATTGTGTTTTGTCGGTATAATGCATATGATTATGTGATTTATAAACAAACATTTCAACACATACAAAGCATATAATTTACCTCCATTCTTCAACCTTAAATATCAATTTAACGTTGAAATATCCTTAATGTAAGCCCCCCTCCGGTCAACTTTTGGGGTGACCCTCCCCCCACCCACCCCCTCGTCAACTTTCGTCAACTTTTGCTGACTCCCCCTCCCCTCACACGCACGCACGCACGCACGCACGCACGCACGCACGCACACACACACACACAAACCCTTCATGGTTGACGTCAATTGTGAACGCTCCCTTAAATGGCCTCCGTCCCTATAATTATTGCAAGCAAGGGGCTTAGCAAACGTTGCGTTGCGTCACAACGTCCCAATTGGCTATTACGGAACATGCTGTAAAATGTACATAGTGTATAATGATTGCACACTCCGCACTAAAAATCATAAACTACACGCGCATATTTTCAGTGGACTGTAAGTGGACACAGTGGAGTGGCTGGGGTGATTGCTCGGTAACGTGTGGTGTGGGCGGGCAGACACGCACGCGCACTCAGAAAGTGGAGAGAGACGGCGGGCGGCCATGTACCGGGGACGACCACGAGCAGAAGGACTGCGACGCCGGCCCTTGCCCGGGTGAGGCGTATTCCTCTTGTGATGGACTTTCTTGTTTTTTTCAGTCGTACTATTTGCTTTGAGGTCTTGTGTTGTTGGTGTGTTTGTTGCTGCTGTTGATTATTGTTATTCCTACTTTTGTGCAAGACTTCATGTAAAGATATATTCCACGAAACTTTGTTTTTTTTCCTGTTTTTTTAAAAATCGAAATCCAATGAATCTGAGTTTAAATGTAGCAAACTGTGTTTTCCGCAGAGTGGATGAATTGGTCGAGATGGAGGACATGCAGCTCATGCGTGTCCTCTTGCCCTCCCAACACCGTGACAGCAGAAAGACGAGAGCGGGGGTGTTTCGTGCTTCGCGGACATAATTATGAGGAGTCGACTTTCTGCGACGAACGGGCAGAGGAGAGCACCATGGAAGGCAGTATGTTGGGGTGGAGTGGGGGGCCTTATTTTCCCCTTGCTATTGCTGTTATTTCCAATAAGTAATAGATAAGGATGGTTTTACGCCATAAGATATATTTAAGATATATTTTTAATGTAGTCTTGGTGCAAACAAAACCCCCTGCATGAGCTGTAATTCTGTTAAGTACAGTGGAACATGTCTTATGTGGACACCTCCTGGAGAAGTAAAATGTGCTCACACAAAGCTGGTGTCCTTAAAAGAGAGGTTTACTTACTTACTTTATATATGATAAGAAAAGGGAGACGTGCAAAGTGCCCTCATAAGACGCGACGCGTTGAACATGGACAGATGACCACGTGACCATTACCGTCGTTTACTACAGTAGTGTGTATGTGGTTGGTATACTGACTATCCTGATATGAGTGTAATGACTGTCCTGGTTACTACACCTCTTTGCCCTGCTGACTGTACAGATCAAGCTATCATGATCATATGAGATGGTCTAAAACGTACGTTGTCAAACTTTTGGAATAACAATAAAATACATACTAATATCAGCCGCTGAACGCTTAGAGAATTCAGCAACAAACATGCTGATACAATGCTTATTCAATGTGTTGGGTATTAACACGAGTTAATTGTTCCATATAATGCACTTAACCTCCAATGTGTCACCACACTACTTTTGGCGGTGTATTCTATAATTAATGTCGCAGCTAGCAACATGCATAGCAACGCATAGCTTACAAGAAAGAGATGAAACATACATGAGCTGTATCCGTGATGCCTGCTGTTCCAGACAAGGAGCTTCAGAAGCGGTGCTCGCAGGACGGCGGCTGGAGCGAGTGGTCACCGTGGAACCGTTGCCGATCGATCAAAGAAGACGGAAAGGTGATGATGGGAAGGGTACCCCCGCTCTGGTGTAGGGGATAATGTTTGGGTGGGGGTGGGGGTGGGGGTGAGGGGAGTACGAGGGTGTTGCAGGAGTCGATACTCCCTATTTCTTATTATTTCATCATGCTGTTGGTTTTTGTAAGTACATGTATATTCATCAAAACATCATAACATGATTGTTGTGATTAAAAAAAGATACCCATGTTGAAGATTTTGTTTACATATTTGACAAAAAATATTATTTTAAAAACTACATGTAACAGGAAATTGTAATAAAGATGTCAAATCACACAATACTCGCCTTGCAGGACAAATGTATCAGTGAGCGTCATCGCCGCTGTGACAACCCCAAGGCGCGCTTGGGAGGACGTCCATGCCTCGGCAGCCGTCTGGACGCGAAGGAGTGTCACAGCTGCTAAACAACTGCTACATGAGCTACACCTCCTGGGGAAATTAACTATATAAGCTTTTAGTCATAATCAAAGATAGACTTTGTAACCAAATAACAATGTTACTATAAAGACTTCTTTCGACGACCTATTGCTATCTTGAACATCTAGGAAGTGTTTGGAGAATGTTGCCTGTGAGTGTTTTAATATCATTAAAATATAGTGCAATGAACTGTTCGTTCTTTTTTAAACCCTTTCTACCATTGCTTCACAATAATATTTAACAATCACAGTACACAATGAATGTCGTACCAAAATTTCTTTATCTATGATTTTTGCACTCCCAAACCACATTTTATAGCTCAATATAGATGGCCACTTGTTAGTTGCGTCTACCACATTTTATGAATCAAACTGCAGCGACAAAACCATTGAATTGTACATTAACAGTCACTCTGTATGCAAACACATTTCTTTTGTATGAATATTGGAAAAAAGTGAACATCTGATACTGAACTGTTAAGAATCTTGTTGAGCTCAGTCGTGTTGTGCAGAAATACCTGGTGTAATTTAAATCAATGACATTGAAAATCTGTACAACTATGAATGGGAACAATTACTGCACTACTGCACTTTATAGTAGTTTAAGTACATGTTATATGTGTACTGGTGATGACTTAATAATATTGTATTCATCTGGGTGATTATGTTTGATTGCAAGAAAATGAGCAGACTATTTCCGATGGCTATAAAAATGATATTATTGTAGGAATAGAGGAAAAAGGTAAGATTAATTCATTCAATATAAATATTTGTGTTATTTGTATATATAGCCAACTGTACAGGGCTGTACGCTAAGGATAGTCCCGTTGTCCTTGGCAACAATTTTTACAATCAGGACAACCAAAAGTTGGATGCTGGTTGTCCTGTGCTGCGGGACAATCAATTTCAAAATAAAATATAACGTACGATGTGCAGGTTTTAAGAATCCGCGTCTAATTATATAAAACTTTGTTTTGCCCATTGCAATCCCACACTCCCTGCACATAATTTGAAATATGAACTATCTTTTTGAAGAAAAAAAATCTGCCATTCTTCTCTGATTCTATCGTGTTTTCCTCTGATTTTACCAGTGATTTCCTAGAAACAATCAATTTTAATCGTAACAGTCTACCCATGGTGTGTTCCATTATATGACAGGAGGTCATATGCGGTCTTGTCATTGTTACTGTTAATATTGTACATTTCAAAACCCATCTAAAATAATTACCATTATCATTCTAATAAGCACACAGTGCGATTACAAAAAAAAACAAAAAACAAAACAAATTTTAAACAAAAAGAAAAACACAAGAGATGTCCAACAAGCGCACACTGAAGAAAGTTCGTGGTTCATGCATTTTTAGCTCACCTGTCGTCTGTCGTCCATCGTCTGTCCACAATTCATATTTGCACAATAGTTTCTTTATTTTTCATTCAAATTTCTTCATTTTTTTCACAGAAGTTGTACGTACGTAATACATGTCCCTGAGGGTGAAATTGACCCAATGAGGGGTTCCATCAATGTTTTTAGTGTAAAAGTGTAGTCAGTCTGTGTGTCATCATACACACTTTTAAAGTTCTTTGGAGATGAATAAAAGTCATAGTGCAACTTTGTCTCTTACACAGTCAGTCTATTAGTCATAATGCAAACTATTTTTAATCAAAGTTCTGTGTATGTTACAGTGCAACTTTGTATCTTTTTTTCTAAAAAAATGAACATAGATACAGGTGAGCGATTTAGGCTCTCATAGAGCCTCTAGCTTGTTTCTTTTATTGCTCGCTTCGAGCGCTAAATATCATCATGTATGAGCCGCGAACATTGTTTCACAACGCACCTGGCGTTGTTACGTGGTTATCCGAATAATACCGGCATGTTAGTCTTACGATAACGGTACCAGGTAAGTGAACTATTTGCAAAAAATGGCAAGATCAGTTCAATTTAATCTGTGTTAACATGATGGTAATAGGGCAGGTGCGCTTATAAGAACGAATACAGTATGTCAGGATTGTACAAAATAACTTGAGTATTTAACCAAAATTTTGAACCGTGCAATGGATAAATGTCTAATTGCATAACTAATGAATGTGAATTTTTGATTTTTGCATAAAAGTTTTATTTACGTTTACCAATATAGCCTAATCTTGTTTTTGTTTTTGTTTTTTTTTTGTTTTTATGGCACTGTGTTGTAAATATGGCTACCTATTAACATATGTGATTGACATAATAAGCAATGTAATTCAAGACCCTATATCTGTATGGCACAAATGGAGCACAAAAGTGCGGACAACCCCATAGCAAGTCAGCACCACCAAAATTTAGATGCTAGTTGTCCTGTGGGTAACCACTAACCAGAGTTAACGTACAACCCTGCGACAGTGTCGTAGTAGAAAGTGAAATGCTTTGGTAATGCTTTGGTATGCATGAGTAAAATGTGTGTGTGTGTTTGTGTGTGTGTGTGTGTGTGTGTGTGTGTGTGTGTGTGTGTGTGTGTGTGTGTGTGTGTGTGTGTGTGTGTGTGTGTGTGTGTGTGTGTGTGTGTGTGTGTGTGTGTGTGTGTGTGTGTGTGTGTGTGTGTGTGTGTGTGTGTGTGTGTGTGTGTGTGTGTGTGTGTGTGTGTGTGTGTGTGTGTGTGTGTGTGTGTGTGTGTGTGTGTGTGTGTGTGTGTGTGTGTGTGTGTGTGTGTGTGTGTGTGTGTGTGTGTGTGTGTGTGTGTGTGTCTGTGTTTGTGTCTGTGTCTGTGTGTATGTGTGTCTGTGTGTATGTGTGTATCTGTGTCTGTGTGTGTGTTTTAAATCAGGCCTTATATTGGCCCATCATCAAAACGATCAAGTCATATAATAGGTTGTTGAACGTCGCTGCCTGTTTTGCAGATGAAGGTGGTGAGAAAATGTAAGAGCATCGCCTTGTTGGTGGCCTCCACCTTTGTCGTGTACCAGCTTATCGCGTCCAGCGGCACAGAAGACACCAGGGATAGTATATTGATAAAATATAGTATCCTTGAAGACACCAACATGTCCAGCATCATTAAACGCCTCCATCAACCACCTGCCACGGCTATTGGCTACAGTAGACCACGTGGAGACCAAGTGACCCGGAAACCAGGCGACCAGCAGACGACCTCCTCGGAAGTGGACTCTCCACACCAATATAGTACTATAGAGGATGAGGGGGAGGAGGAAGATCAAAAAGTCATTTCTTTGAAGAACAATGTTAATCCTACACACGTGAATTTGTCATATTATAAGAAGGCTTTACACAACATTCAAGCACAGCATGCGAATAAAATGTTCCGTGTGCTGGCGAAAAATGAGAACTTTCTTAATTTCAGTCTAGATGCACTTACGTCATTAAAAAGACAAGCCATCGATGAACTGATCGCGAATGTTAGCCCAACGGATTCAGCTATGCATGGTAAGACCCAAAATAACTCTGACAGGTTCAGGGACCAGGGTGTGCAAGTGATTCATGGCACATACGCCCTTCCGCCAAAACACAACGTCTACCAAAGTTTACTGTTTGTGCATTGCTTCACAACAAGGGCAGATTTAAGTTTTTGGAAAAGGAGGGGGCCGCACTTAAGGGATTTCATGGGTTTCGTACGCGCGATCGATGGCGTACATGTAAAAAAAACTACGAAAATGAAGTATTTTGCTCGGAAAAGGGGGGGGGGCGCCCCGTAACATCTAACCTCCTGGAAAGAATTAATACATGAAGTCTACTGTATACAGTATAAAAGCATTCGTGACATTTTCTCATGAAAACATAGGGGTTCAAAATTCTGTCAGCCTGTGTTGCACCGTTTCAGTGGGCAGACCGCACCACTGCGGCCAGACTGCGCGGCTGGCAGCCATCTACTCGCACTGTCCCCTCACCGAGCTCACGGCAGACTACGACCTCATGTCCGACCGCCAGGTAAAGACCAGCCTCACATTCACGAGGGTCGTTTGGCCCGCATTTTTTCATCGAAAAGTCATTTGTACGTACGATTGTCATCTCGATGAGGGTACGGTCTCATGGGGGGTACGGTACGTTTTGTCAATACATGTAACATTATTATGTGTATGTTTGCATTGTGACTTCCTCGAAAGTTGGTAGATTGTTGTGTCCGACTGCTGATATCCATTCCACACAGATGAAAGTGTTTGGCAGTGCAAAATACAAAATGATTTGGACTCTGAGGATGTAGCGTAGGCCTACTCTATTCACAATAGCAACGACGTCGAAGAAGGCATTGCCAACTGTACAAATGTGGTATCACAGTGGTCCATTCAACATTTACTAGAACTGACAGGAGGGAATTTGTGTATCCAAACCTGTCTCAGGAGGTTGTTTCTCTGGTGTTTGTGTCTTATTAGATATTCACAGGGGTATTCATGTTTCAGTGTGAAGGACAAAGATTGTCACATAATATGAACTGATATTTTAAAATCTAATATACTAGTCAAATTTTAGAACAATGTGTCAAAATAAGTCATTACATGGCTGGAAGATATTCTTTTAATTTGATCAATTGTTCAATTATACCATGGTTGAATATCTTTACGACACTTTAATAAACAAATAACTAACTACAACTTTTAATAAAACAAAACTAACTAACTAACTAAGTGTTTTCTGATAACGTTTGCCGTTCTTCTTGTAGGAAGTTTCTGGTTTCTTTCATACGTTTGGTAATATAGTACATAAAGATTATAATCTGTTTTCCAGACGTATAAAAGCAGCAGTTGAACTAAATTTTCTAAAATTTATTAGCTAAGGGCTTAGCTATTTTGTATTAATATTTATTTATTTGTGTATTTATTAGAAAATTCAACATTCAAAATTATCTGTTTCGACCAATCATTCTCCAGCAGTTACGACGTATAAACAAAATAACAGCGGCGAGAGGACCTGCTGCCGTTCAAATATTGAATTTAGATTACAAGAAGTTAAATTGACGCTTCCACATCTTTATGAGACAATACCAAAATCATGAGCAGAAGTAAGCAACATGCTAAAAAAACGTGTCAATCAAATTGCCAAAAAAGTAAAAACATATTGTTCATGAGATTGTTGAAACCCTGTGAGACTGGTGAAATCAGCTACCCATCTAAGCCACCCGCTTGTACTTCAGATCAGGTTGATCTCCAAGCACCTGAGATACAGCCGGTCACTAAAGATGCTTGGTTGCTGGACATACAAGGTAACGTTTCATTTTTAAATAAGAGAAATGTGCTGTGTGTTGGTGTTTGTTGTTGTTGTTTTGTATTTTTAGGGTTTTTGTTTTGTTTTTGTTTTGTTTTTTGTGTGTACACATTACTGTTAATATCGTTAGTATTATGTAGCGTACTTAGATTACTCACACAGTTTTCTTAATGGCAATGACAGATCCAGGTTTTTAGAAAAGGGGGCGCACTTCAGGGATTTCATGTGTTTCGTACACGCGATCGATGGTGGGCGTGTAAAAAAAAGACTGAAAATGAAGTACTTTGGTGGGAAAGAGGTGGGGAGGGGGCGCCCGCCCTTGATCTGCCTATCTTCACATGTTAGTACTAGACACTTTTTTCCTCTCATTGTTTTGAATAGTGGACTTTGATATGTCATTTAAAATAACTCTTTATAAACGTACTAAACATATTAAATTACACGTGCTACATTATAGACATGCTTCGTCGTACTCAGCACAAATTTGCTCACTACACTTTTGTGAAATTGGAAATTGGAAATAGCCAACAGTAAGTCAGTATCATTGAGTCGAAAGATCGCGTCTATAACACCAACCTCGACCAAGAACAAAACTTATCATAGATTTGATCTCCATTTGAAAGGTGCCATGAAAAGAATTTTCATTATAAGAATGAATGAAGCCGCTTTTCAAAAGACGATCAAGTTCAATGTTGCGGTTGCCTTTTACTCTTAAGTGTAGCCGATTCGAGAAAACTGACAAGGCTTACCTTTTATTTTTTGTTCAAAGGCATCCTGTTCGTTTCAAGTGTGGCTGACTCGTGGAAATTTACTCTCAAATTATAAAATTACTGGGAAATATTAGGCCAAGAATCGCCCACATTTGCATATGTTCGTGTATTCATGCAGACTGGCTGGTCCACTCTAAACATGCTGTTTGCCAACAACTCTGCCTCTGACCCGATACCCACCCACATGGTCAAGAGCAACATCAGATTTATGTTCCCCAAGTACGGTGTCGGGCTGGTGAAGACACTCCGCATAGAAGAACAAAGGTTGGTGGTCATTGGCTCAAAATATTCTGCATGGACAACTATTGAACAGGCCATATGGGGCTGGAAGAAAATTGTAAAACTTATGCAAGTTTTCTACTAATTTCACAACAAACTGCAAACAGAGATTATCAAGCTGGTTTATACCTATGGAAAAGTACAGGTTGATTAAGTACACATTTCCTTGATAAATGCACATCGATTAAACTGTTGTTGTATATTTCTCACAATCATGTCTATTGTGGTTTTTCAATTACATGTCATTGTCAAATTGGACAGAATTCCATTAACATCGAAGTGCAATCCTACACTATGCATACTCTATAGTTACTACCAAAATACGCGTAACGATAAAGGAAAATTGATTTCAATGAATTAGTTATTCTTAGTTATTCTACCATTGACCTGGCATGACAACTGGAACTATACCTCAACGAGACATATAATTGAGGTGAGGCACGTGTTCACTATATGCATGGTCAGTTGGACATGTAGGACTTTGACGAGAAAAATAGGGCCAACTGTCTGTGGTTCTAGCACGAGCCCGGAGTTCTCCGGGAGCTTTTACATAATGTATCTTTAACCAATAACGACTCCGTACACAACACCTACATTGTTTCAACGTTTATGCCACTATTATGGTGTTATTTCGTAAGTTTCGTGTATTCCACCAACATTCGTCTGCTTCCAGGTACATGCTGAAAAACTACTACAAGTTCATGATAACGCGGCACCCGCTCGACCGTCTGGTGTCCGCGTATGTGGACAAAATAGTCCCTCGCCACGACCAGTACAGGAGAAACATTGGAAAGAAAATCGTAGCAAAATTACGACCTGAGTTGGTGAACGATTCAATACAAAGATACCTACCGTCAATGTACATATCATTCTTGGACTTAATCAACTTTATTGCAGCTGGTGGAGATGATATGCACATCAGGGGACCGTACGATAACATCTGCCATCCGTGCCGCGTGAAATATGATTACGTTATGAAAACGGAGACTTTTGCAGACGATTCTGAGCATTTAGTGCTCAAGCACATGCGCGCCAGGGGTCTGGGCACCAAGAGAAACAGCAACAGGCCTTTTGAGGACAGTCTCTTTGACAGACCTTTGCGAGAGTATGGCGGCGTTTCAGACGGTTTGATAGGCCAAATGATTGACAAGTACAATGACGATTTCCACAAGTATTCCTATGGTGTGACATTTAGGGGAGGTGTTCTTTACGCGAATTGCAACTCCACAAGCGGGTGTTGTTAAAAACTGTGTGTGCTATGGAGTGTAGGGTGTTTCATTCTATTTTATTTTTTGCCAACACTTTCACCCAAATTAACATGCATTCTGCCTTCAAATTCAAAATTGGTCTACCGTGTTTATGTTCTATTACAAGTTGAGATTCATGAAATTCACAGATCAAAGTTTATGTTTATAAACACTACTCATAGCCGTAAGCACATATGAGGCAAGGGAGGCAACTGCCCCCTATGTTTTGGGGGCGATTGTTTTTTTTTTTTGTTTTTTTGTTTTTTTGTTTTTTTTGTGTGTGTGTGTGTGTTTTGTTTTGATTTTTGTGCGTGTGTGTATTGGCTTTTCTTCTTCTTTTTTGTCAAACGCTGATTGAAACTGCGTTTTAACATATTTGTTTTTTTTAAATTACTAGTACCTCCCTATTATGAAAATAGGTCTAAATTACAAAATTTTCTTGTGAGAGCATGCACCAAAACACACATAGAAAAGCTGTTTGCCTGCATCTTTGTCCGACGTATTTTGCCTCCTAACTTTTGCAATCCTTGCCACGGCCCTGCTATTTTCTAATACTATTTCATACGATAGTAACTGGTTTAACATTCTGCTGAGAAAGAGACGACTCTTCCTTAAGTATAATATGAACAAACCAAGGTTTTATTTTTAGTGTTTGGTATAGCTTACACCATGGATTTTGTAGCTACTGTTCATAATTTAAACTTGCTTAATAGCAAAGACATCTTTGTTTCTTGCCAACAGATGACACAGTCATGACAGCGGTATTGGTATGATATTGTTCGTCCAGCTGCGGTGGGGGAATATCGAAAAGCATTTTAAAAAATCTAGAACCATAAGAACCATAAGAAATACATCAGAGTTGCATACATGTATATATAAGTGGATTGATTTAATGAACCGCAAAAAAAAACCTGTGGTCCAGCATTCGGTCTCAGATTAGTGTCCTCAGAAGGACGAGCAATATTCACCCAATTTGGACATTGAATTCATGTATATTGAGTTCAAAATCATGACATATTTCTCTCAATGGAGACCGGAGAGGATTTTCTAACGGGATTTATCCATATCTACTGCCATTACTTCACCCAGACGTCCAAGGTGAGGACTTATGTTTAAAGTTTAATATAATAGATCTATACACGTTTACGGTACCTCTAACCTAACCGTGCTTGATTTGAAAAGTAGGACATAAGAAAAGTAGCGCCTTTTAATATATTGATTGACAGTTTCTTAATCTATGAATACTATATAAGTGTAGAATCAGAAATAGAAATTAGAATTCAGATTCATAGAATACAGGCTATTAACTCATAATGCTTTATATCGACGTTTGTCATGCAAACTAAAAGCGTATCAACTATTTCTATGAACCGATGAGTTCATAGGTTTCCCGATGTACCTCTACAGATAATAATTTTTTTGCCATATTTAGTACATTTAGTGGGTAAATGGCCGTGACATATGACGATGGGAGGACGATGATGGAGGTGTATTTAATCTGTCACAGACCTGTATACTCATGTTTCAACCCGAGCAACGCCGGGTAAACAGCTAGTAGTACTATAAGTTGCTATGCTTCATAACACCTTTACAGGTGTAAATCATTAAAATGCATTCAAACCAAAAGGATTTTGGACGTGTAAGTGGATTCTTCTGCAAAGGTCCAATATTGTGACATTACAATGTAATAACAAGTTTTCCTGCTGTAATGTTGTTTGCAAAGTAAACATCATTATTGCCCATGAGTCACAGATGTTCTAGCGACGCTGTGCTCTCTGAGCATTTTTTATCCATTTTACACATTGTTTAGTTCAATAATTTTTATGCTAAAACATGTGACTGGCTGGTGTTCTTATATATATTAGCTATTTTTAAAATATTCGGACAAAAGCTTCCAAGTGGAAAATTGTACATCAACATTCAAATCATTGATCAAATAGCAAGTTCATAACTTCTATATTGGTATAAAGTTGCTACTAAACTATATGCTAAAAAATGAAAATACGTGACCAAAGTTTGCCTCTTTAATGACACGTCAATGTAATTATGAGTATTAAAGACATGCTTTGCCCAACTATTTAACGGTTTATGAAACATAATATTGCTCGCAATTATTTATGCTTTACCGGTAATACACGGTAAATATAATGTGATGTAATAATGTTGTGCCTCGTGCCCGGCCTCGTGTTGTGTATCCGAAATCAAATATTGTACAAACACAAGTCGTATCATAGACACTACCCACAACATGACACTGTTAACTTTACGGTAGGCAGCTTTCATTCTATATACTTTAATAGTTGTATTTTTCCGCATAATGGAAGATTGAAGTTATCGTCTACACCTGCAACCATACAGATTACTGTACGGTTCAGTGTTGTATATTACACCACTCGCCCTGGGAAATGTTCCTAAATCCCGAATGCTGATTTGTTCAGAGACTAAATCTGCGGTCATAAATAAACCACAAAATGCTCTTGTATGAATATTCCACAGTGTTACATTCAAACTGCTAACATGTCCACAGTCACAGAGAGAGGGGCAGACTGTTCGGTAAGGTTACTCCGGAAATTCACATAGCCGATGCTAGATCCAGATGCTTATGAAGACGCCAGAAGCTTAGTGTCATTTCGAGGTGAACGTGGGTGTTCTGGGCTCCAATTCGAAATGACCTGGCTGCTTCGGTTGGGAATGGTGCACTTCTGGCTGTTTCTGGGTATTTTTGCTTCACTGTGGCCTCGTCTGCTGCTTTGGGGGATGTAAGGTTGACAAATGAAACCATAAGTGCTGCCACTGCCATTACAATATGAAGCAATTAATGGAACCATGAAACAGTTGGGTTGTTCACGATGGTCCATGATTAATGCCGTCTTGCTAGATAAAATGTTACAATTCTGCCGGGTTGAGGAGCCCAAAAATTGTTATCACTTCTCTGGAGAAGTGATTTTGATTTTTTTTTCGGCATTTAGGCTCCCGGTTTCGGATTATTGAGTTGTTGATTGGGATCATCTTTTTGCTTTTCTGGGTCATCTGGAGAGCTAACTTGCTAGGTCTTTCTGCTTAAAATAACGTGGCATTGCTGACGATGTTCCAGTACTATGATGTGCTATTTGCGAATGGTCCCATAACCCTGCTTTTTTCAACCAATCCATTAGAAAGGTTGGAGACCATTATGTCAGACGATCCCATTCGTTTTGGCCACAAAATATGCACACTAGGTACAATAAACAGGCTGACAATATTGATGTCTCTTTTCCGGCGGGTTTTTTTAGCATCTGGAGCTAGTATTGGCTATATGAAATTGAGGGTTAAACAATTAATGTGTAATCAACAGTAATCATTTTATCAACATTTTACAGAGTGTGATACTGTGACCTGATGAGCATGTGAATGTAATTAAGCATGTGTTTGGAATAGGTGTGCAATTGTAAATCAAACATGTGCATGTCCAAACATTATAATGTAATGTAATGTAATGTCCAAACATTATAATGTGGAGTGAGTCTCCACTAACAGAATCTCCCAACTCATGTTTTGAATTGTTCTCTTTGCTGGATGATGCCTTCAGTTTGAAATGAGTGACCGCGGTGAAAACTGGTATTTATTATAGATGAACATTAATATTAATATACAACGTACTTGATAATTGGGATTGTGTTCTTACTTGTCTTTCTAGTCGTTTCTACAAGTATTATATGCACAAAACACCCATCTCAAAATAAACATATATTTTAATTTGTTGCCTACATTTTCGCATTTGCATACATAATTTTACTTCAAAAAAACGCATTTTCTTACTTGTCTTTCACTATAATTACTTAATCAGACATGGTGTAACTTACATTCAATTTAAGATATTGCGGACACGCGGATTAGTTTTTCATATGTCTTATAGTTACAGAAAAGACCAGAAGAAATTATGAACTTTTATTCTAGGTTCAATTACAACTGAATTAAAATTCTGTTCAATTGGTGTACACTGGGTCTCATGCTAGAGCTGTTCTGTGCAATTGGGATATACATGTATATATTGTTAAACCAAAAATGTACCTGATATGAAAATTGCAATGAGGATATCACCATTTATGAATTCTCTGGTATAATCAAATGATGCAACATGATGGAAATTACTAGAAATAGGCATGATACATTCCAATACATCACAAAATAGCCTATGCCAATTATTTTATGTATACAGTTTATACATGTACATCAGAATTAGACAATAACATATCAGCTTTTCATCATAGTTTTCAGTTTGGATGATGCTTAATAGAATATCAGATCATTTCAATGGGTTAAATGCATGTTCAATAATTGATTTTTGTTACAAAATGCATTACATTGTACTATAGAGACAAATGCAACAACTCAAGACCACTTAACGTTACAGCGGTTGACTGTTACACAGGTATGTTGTGGATACAAATTGATCATAGAGACCAATTCATTACAATAAAACTTTCTACACATCTTTGTGCTCCTTTCAACTAAACACAATACACCTACAAACTCTACTTCACTTGCAAATGCGCATTTGATTTTGAAAAATATGAGAGCAAACTACCATGGTGGTAAAAGAACACTTTTAAAAAGGATATTCCTTATGAGATAAATGCAGATACAAATTACATGGTAACCACACTTTGGTTAATGCCCAGCATTATGAGACAAAATCCATACATGTACGTATGACAATCACAGATTGTATATACACAGTAGCTAGCAAATTTCTACGGAAACTCACATGTAACAAGCTTTATCGTGCACCCTTTCAGCCAATTATTAAGGACGAGGTGTATATTCGACTTATATCAAATGTGATGATTGTTTTATGCGCTTGACATAAACTAAAATTTAATGAGCCATATGGTGATCTATGGTGTCCGTGAGCTACAACCATATACAAGATTTACATAGTATCTTTTTTTAAATTAATACTCTAAACACAGGGGACATTTTGTAACAATGACATGAGGAGGTTGATGCTTACACTTGTTCATTTGCATGGTTAGAATGCGTAAAAATCTTATAATTCCACCAGTGGCAGTTCCGGGGGAGAGGAGACCTTAGTCGTGTCCCACTTCCACTCTTATCTAACTTGTCATGATTTTGACCAGGTCCTAGACTCGCTGGGTTCCTGCCATCACATGGATATTGCACATGCCATGACGAACAGTCCAGGAATCCTGGATCTGACACTGAGATCTGACGCTGCAGTTCACAAGGTTACAGAACCAACCAGTTGGTGTAGGCTTTGTCACGTTTTACAAATAAAGACCTCGATTTTTAACGTTAACAAAGCAAGTGTCATAATTTAGAGTGGTGGTGGGCTCTTTTTTTTCTTTTTTAACTTATAATCAGAAATGAAGGTTTGTCCCCTTTATAAACTTTATTGGGTACATTTTCCTTTACAATTACATTAATTAGCTGAATGGTAAAAGGTGTGGGAGTATACATTGACAACAAATCTATAGGCCTTCTGTATCTGTCAAACCACAACCATTGAGCCGTTTGCGTCCAATGTAGATCAATTACAGGAAACATGATGACTTACTTGATACGTATAGCAAGCGTGCCAACTAACAAGATGCAAATTACTCGAATTTTTTGTACTTGTTTTATTATTTTGCTTGGATATCAAGGCAGCGTTTTATACACGCAAAGATAGTGATCTTGATCCGACCGAAAGACGACTGCTATCATATGATGTCACGTCTGCATGTGCCCTGTGTTTAGCCAAATCCAGAAAGACGAGACAGAGAGAAGACAATAACCTTTTGGTTTAATAGTGCTCTAACTTAGAAATATAAACCACGACTGAATGGCATGTTTTGTTGCGTGGGATTCTCATTCATAAACGTCTTTAATAATTTTTCATGGTATTGTGTAAAACCCATTAAATACCATGAAACCATCTGGATTGAAATAACTTCACAGGACCTTGGCTAGATAAGCTGACAATTTAAATTACGTATTTTTAGAGTACAGTAACAATGACACTGCAACAATGCCAGAAGATCACTATATGTGGATCAGCTAAAGTAGAAATAATTAAATTTGCTACAGAGTGTATCAATTGTCTTTTTGTGTGTACAAATACTGACGTTTTGAACCAACCATTGGAGCAATTTAAACAGTGATCTATGCATGTTTTGATGCCGAGCCTAAACTTCTCCACATCAATGAGAACAACCATAGATCACTGTTTAAATTGCTCCTGCGTTTTGAACCAACAAAGTTTACATAGCGCAGCGGCAAATAAATACACGCGTACTACAGTCGATTTGTAAACAAAACCACGTGGAAAACCTGTAGATTATGTTCCAGGCCAATATGATAACCCGTCGAATACATAGTCTTTGGTTGATAGAATTCATCCAAGCAGTCAAAAAAGATTTTTTTTTATTATTTTTTATTTGGTCTTGTTTACAAACACTTATTACTAGCAACATATTTTTGGTGTTTACTCCATGCACTCATGACTCAAAACACATGTAGGCCCATTATTTTTCACCCACCATTGCCAAACACCTACAATTCTTTTTCACTATAAATAGTTAGGCCCCACTCTGCATGGCCTCTCTACTCAATTATGACCGCCCCCTAACTAACTTAGAAGAGCTATTGTATTTGAACTGTCTAATTATTGCTTACAAAAAAACAGATTCGGAGCTTGTTTGAATGCTGTCTGTTAATACCTGTTTCCAGGTTTCAAAATCTAAACTACATGCCACATTCCTCACATACATAATAATCCAAATGGTGTATTGATAAATGAAACATAAGATACACTGTACATTATATTTTGTACTATTAAAAGACATAAGTTTCTAACGGCCAGAGATAGATAGCATAGTAGATAATGGATACCGTAAAATTACATGTGCCTGTACTGATATTTTTTTCTTAAAGCCCTCACTAAATCAAGAGATTTGGGGTTATTGCAGCTTACGGACACCGTGGCCATCACAAACACTAATGCCCTAACCCGCCACACACCGCCTCCATTACTCAGGGGCTGAGTATTTCAGCTATTTAAAATGACTGACGCCTTATGACTGCTACATCGATTTCTGCTGCTGCCAAATGACACAAAGGTTTATGATACATTTGTTGCTGATTGATGTTCGATTTACATAATTATAATAGTGCCAAAGCAAAACCATTTCACCAATCAGGAAAAACCTCTACTTTGTATCAATACCCTCCCAAAAAAACACAGACAGCATAGAAATCGTAGCAAACGTGAAACAAAACAAATGCCAATCACCAAAAACAGCTAAAACGTGTTCAATGTCTTGTGACTTCTCTGTGGTCACAAGAAGCATCATTGGTCCACGTCAAACACGAGTGTCTGGCCAATGTTCACTATCTCGTCGATGCAGGTGTCCATGTGTTCAATCTGCGTGGCGTGGTTGGCGATGACCATGCGGAAGAAGTTGACGTGGTCACCAAGTGGACAGTAGGTCATCATCATGGACCCGCGCTCCATAATCTTGGCCTTGACCGCCGGAGCCACCTAAAATGGGCATCAACAAGACTCGGGGTGAATCATTATTCTAGTTAGTGTAATTCTAATACGCTAAAGTTATACACATAATTGAAATTGTAATTGACTTTTCCACTGTAATCATAATAGCAGTTGATTTGTAATTATGTTCAACGCCCCCGGCCAACCTATTTGTGCAATGTTAGGAAGAGTGAAAACAAGTTTGGTATTTATCTAACAATGTTCAAAGTGTCAATGACAAACGATACAAGTGAGATTTCATCTATTTTTTAAACACTATTGGTCTCGAATGATCAGGATCACACAAGTACATATTAATCAGTGTCAAGTTACTAGCTCATGATCAGCATATTCACATCCTCAATAGTGGAGGAAATCCATATTTTCACATTATAATTGAGAGTTCAATAGTGTAAACTCTACACCCGTTATATAAAATAGTGCCAAGACAGTTGACAAAAATTGTCACTGTGGATATATAAAATAGTGCCAATATATAGTGTCAGATTTTATACAAAAATTGTCACTTGTGGATAGATCACCCCCATACCTCAAAAGCAAATAGGGATATGCAACGCAATGGAATAATCAATAATTCGTGTCATCATCCGCCCGTCCATCCGGTTAGTATACTGCGTAATTCTTATTTGTCGGTTGGATAATGGTGACCACTATTTCACATGGTCTGGTCCATATTTGGGCCCATTATTAGGTCCATTTTACTAGTGAATCCCTTATTACTATTTGAATGCACCATTAAAATCAATTTCTATAACCACAAACTCAGACACATCGGCTCCAAAAAATGTATCCATTGTCCAGTTGCTATAAATCAATATGCAACCATATATGACATTCCAGTGTATTAAACACTGGTTTGCCCTCATTTCATTACTTATTTTTTTTTTTTTTGCTGATAAATTAAGTACTGTTGTTGTGTTTTAAGTACACTGAGCAATGCGCGTCCGAAAGCGTGATGAGGAAATACCGCAATGCAACTCAAACGATCCATGCGACAGTCAGATTTGAGGGCTGGCATGGTCGTGTTTTGTCCTGTGGATCAGTATGAAAACGATTCACTGCTGAATTAAACGTTACTTAGTGTATTCCCAATAAAGATTAGGAGAAACAGTAGCGTGTGTTTTGTGGCCCTTACCTTGCCGATTTTCTGCCACCACTCGGTCGTCTCCTCCTGGCCCCTCAGACTGGGTGGTATGTACCAGAAACACACATTGGTACACTCAGGCTGCAAACATACGCATACATGTACACATAGATTGTAGATCACATAGGGAAATGTAACACTATTGGCATTATCTATTTAGAAACTAAAATCCATTTCTGTTTGTGGTGTTTGATATTGGTATTAAATTATCTAAACTGTTATTCATTGGAAATGATTTATGACTTAATTACATATAGTGTTATTCATTTGTCAACAAACTATATATATATACCAATAAACAATTTAGAGTTTTTGAAATTCAATTTCAGCTTGTGGTTGATATGAGGACTGACTATGAGGGTGATACTGATCAATCAAGGATTATTGAAGAGTAAATTAAAATGTTAATGTCTAGTGCAACAAACAATTATAAACATTATACATTGTTGCTACATAATTACTGAAGCATAATAATATTATTTCATTTTAACTTCTATCATTGGATGAAGTTGTATTTGTTCCACTGAACGTAGTGAAAAGTACAGAAATGACTAGTACTGTTAATACCAAAAATTGTATTAACAACTCCATATATAGAAGGTAAACAATAAGTTGACATGGACAACTGAAACACATCACATATACCGAGTAAATATACCATAATAATAATGAAACGTTGTATCATGCATATTGGGCAAATATTGAAAAGAATACTTTAATGTATACATGATAAAAATACATGATAAAAAAATTCAAATGATTTTACATGATATATTATTAGAATTAATAAGAAGGAAAATCTACTTTTGTTAAATTAACATTGGTTACATATTGATTTCTTAAAAACTAGAATAATATTAACTTTTCATCCATATTTTGTAAACCAATAAAGCTCTTAGAAAGGCTGTAATGTAAATGTGATGTTGGTGATGCTATAGTCATACAGAGAATTGTAGGTATATGGAAACAAGGGCAACTGCATTGTGAACTTTGTAGAATGATGATTAGTGAATTCATTCTCTCAAATCTATCATTTTATTATATCGAAGCCAATGATGCAGTTGCCTTTGCATGGGAGCTCTGTTCCTCTATATGTTTCCCAATATTCAATTGTGAGGGCATTAGCTAAAGAAGGTATAGTACTGTGCTGAAAATGCATTGTCATGTATACAAACATACGTACTATGGCTCTACGCATTCATAACATTACAAAATATTCACATACGATAATATCACAAACCAAGTATTCACAGTTTTAAATATCACCTTGTTATTAGGAGTTTAATATTAGACTATAGTTTTAGGAATATAATACTACCCTCAAATAAATCTTAGATAAGATCTAGATCTAATACATGCAAAGATGTCAAATAACTGATAATATCTGATCATCGCTTATAATAACCATTATAACCTCTTTCAAACAATTATGGAAATACAATGGTGTAATGAACAGTTTTGTTAATACAATGCTGTAAATCCTACAAAAGCATTATTAATCACTTGCTGTGCACATGTTGTAGGACTGATTATACAGCGAAACCTGTCCATGTGGACACCTCCAACTTAATATGGACTTTTCTCTTCTCCTAAAGGTGTCCACATAAGACTGGTTCCACTATGATTTTTATGTTGGCACTCTACATTGTTTTTCAAGGTTTTTTGCTTCTCTAATAAAAGTTCCTGCAGGTGCCAATCATAAAACAGGCCCACTATGTTGATAAAATAAAAAACAAGTGACCAACGAAAAGAATTTACATACTCATGTAACAACATCAAAGGTGTTAGTAAACAAATATTTGAAAACTAAACTAGGAACATACAGTCGATTTCAAAACAGAACAGACACATACTATTACTTACTTCATTAAAAACAAGTCGAAAGCCTGGTGTATTTCGAACCTTGTTTGCCAGATATCTATATGATAACAATTATGACATGGGATGAGAAATTTAACTCACTTCAAAGTATGTTTGCATAAAATATTCTTTATCTTGTTTGGCAGGCAATGTAGACTAAACATGCAATATTTTGTTTTCCTTTATTACAAGAGCAGCAAAACTCAATAAAACATACTATTAAAAAGTATCCTCTTTTAATTCCTCACAATTATGGGGCTAAATCTACACTTTAATGTTTCTGTTGAATAATGGTTCAAACATTAAATCATAATCAGCAATCAGATCTAATTAAGAGAAAATAATATAATAGTAGAACTATGATCCATGTAGTAAGCAGAGACTGACAATTGTGATGGATGAATCCAACTGAATTCTCTACTCTCAAATCAGCTCTGCTTACAAATTAGAGCAATATGTTTATAGCACACACTTGTTGACTGTAAATGAATAACTCTTCAATTCTCAATTAAGTATTGTTCGAATCAATAGTAAACCTTCTATACAATATATAATATGAATAATTGAATGTTAAAATATGTATAAACCGTGACACAAGCAGCCTATAATCATTATTGGAACATTATATTGTTACGTCAGATATATGACCAAATTAAAATCTCCAAATTATCCTGAAACATAGAAAGTTATAAAACCGTTTACATTAAATGCTGCAAGGGTTATTTTGGCCACTGGTTTTATTGAATTTTGTAAGGAGGCCTCCACTTTGGCCTCTGGTCGGCCAACAGGGCAGAGTCTTGTATTCCAAGAAGCTTCATAAAGTCTGATTATTAGAAAGGTTGTGAAAAAGGCAGGTATCAGAGGGGCTAGAATTCTAGGCTCCCACACAGTTCTAGGACAGTAACAATATGGTATGCACCCTAGCCACTCACCTGGCACAGTTAAAGAAGTGGTCAATCCGAGCCTCAAAGCCTGCATCTCCATATGCCTTCCACATCAGCCATACCTGCATATAGTACAGCTTTTGAATGTTTTAACCCAAGAAAAAGAACATGCGTTTCTGTACAAAACTTTATGCTGTTAACTTGAAATTTGTACGATTCACACAATGTCCTAGGTCAACCAATGCATATTAACACTATTGTGAAAGTACATGTACAGTGCCGTAACAAGCACAGAACACCATTTTCACATTACATTTCAACGGTTTAGTGGAATGAACACACTTCTTACCTTTTTGACTTTCCAAATGTTTTAAGCAATGACTGTTTTTGACTGGTGGACCAAAGAAAAGCCTAAGGGATGTAAAAATCTAGACATACTGCACATATAAGTGCTTGTGTTACATCCATTAACTATAGGTATTGCACTCTTGCCACATTGTGATGGGCCAAATTCCCTTGTTATACTTCACTGATAAAAGACGTGCTATGTGGTTTGGAAATCATGAAAATATTTCTAGAATCTCACATGAACATGAAAAAGATCAGGTTTATGTTACACAAATAATGAAAACTCATTCGTACATTAGACCTTAGTTTGGAGACATTGACATTAAGTAAGCAGGACATATAATTTCTTATTATAAACCCACAGTTTGACGCTATACATGCTATAAACAAGAATTCAAAGTTACCAATTATAGAAACCTAAAAACTCACATTTTGGCGAGACTTTTGTTCTTGTCACAAGCTATACATGCTATCTCGTAAGTTGAACAGATTTTGAAGATATTGGCTTCCAGCAAGACATATTTTAAAACTATCACTTTACACCTTTGACATACATGATGCTATCATGTAAGTGCTATCATGCCGTAATTTGAAAGCATTGGCTTCACGCATTATGTACCTTAAATGCATCAGCTTTGCGGCCGCACTGTATACTCTTGTCACCATGGTCATACTTCACATCATAGCACTTGTCCGGCTGGAAGAGGTAGGAGGCATTGGAGCAGTGAGCTGCCGACAGCACACCCTGAAACAGCCGCTACAGTCACCAGAGAGCAACACTCGCAATAGGGGGGGCCCAGGGGGGAGAGGGGGGGGGAGGGGGGGGGGAGGTTATAAGGAAGTGGGATAAGGGAAAAATGCTGAAAAAAGAGGGATAAGGGGAAAAGGGCCCAAAAAAGAGGGATAAAGGATCTCAAATTAAAATGGGATAAGGGAAAAAAGAGCCAAAAAAAGAGGGGCTGTTATTTCTTTATTCCTAAGAGTTGTGGGATTCGATATTCATATCATTCACCACTAACATTACATTCCGGGAGCCTTTAATTAATAGCTTTTGATGAAGTCATGTGGAGCAATTGCTCCAAGCATATGTGTACATTTCCAAACTACTGTCTTACCCACTGAAAAATTACTGTCGAACACGTTCATGCAATGACAAAATCTAACAGTTTAGATTAAATAGACACATAAGTGGATATGCAGAGCTAGCAATTACCTTGTGTTTGACAACGAAAACTGCACATTGCTGTGGAGCGCCCAGCAATTTGTGGAAGTTCCAGGCCACAGAATCACTCCTGCAAGCACAATAAAAGCATTGTCATGGGGTGACAGTTCACTTGTAAGTTTTGAAAATAGTTGAGGTGCAACAGAGGGCACAAATAGGTGAGCAGTCAATGAAATCTGTACCTACTAACACCCAAACCTGGCACGGTAATACCAAAACAAATTAGGGTGCCATATTTGTTAGACAAAGGAGACCGCAACTTCATTATTCCGGAACGTGGTAGCAATCTAGATGTACATGACATGATCACATCATACCATGATACGATGATACGTGGATAGATGAATCTAAGTAACTCTGATTTAGTTGCTTTTGTTCCAATTGAGATGACCTATTCCCGGGTACATGCCCTACAGAGACAGTGAACTTGTATGTTTCAAATCGAATTTCTCAGCTATTCACTAAACCGTAGATACCAAATCTATACATTGTATACCAGTAGATATATATCCATAGAAAAAAATAAAGCCATTGGACATGGAATGGAAAGTTACAGAAAAGAAACAAAAAAGAATATACAGCCCTCCTACAGCCCACAAAGTAGTGCATGTAAGTAATTTGCATAATTTATATGTCATGAAGTCATTACATAACTAATTGTTAACTTTCTTTTTGCCATACTAACTAGACGATTACATGACTTTTTAAAAGACTACAGTTCATCTAAGTTCATAAATCACAGATATTTTTTTTTTACTACAGTTCATCTAAGTTCATAAATCACAGATATTTTTTTTTTTTTGCAACAGTTCAACTAAGTTCATAAATCACAGATATTTTAGTGTCTTTTATCAGTTACACAAAAAAACATAATCGAGAGATTGGGAGAAATAGGTTTTAAGAAGTTACTGGGCTATGACATTTACATTTACCCGATAATAGGAAGCTTGCATCTTGTGGGGCAATATGGGGCAATATGGAAGCAATATGACATTTCATAAAAAGTTACAGGCAAACATCTGCAAGTGTGATCAAGTGTAGGAGTGTCTTGTTTCATACTTCAAATAGCAGTATAAATACCACGGTACCTGGTATATGCAGAAAGTCTACATAATTGACAGTGGTTATGAAGCTTTATTCTAAAACACTTTGTTACGGAAAATCATACTTTTTACAGCTATTATTTTCAAGAAACAAAATAATACATTTTAAGGATCTGCTTACAACCTTGTACCATGACTGGTACATATGTAAAAGGCACAAATAAAAATGGAAGAAAGCATTATTCATGACAATTCTGTCAGGACGAACCACCCTTATTACGATGAGAAAGGGAAAATCATCAAAAATTAGCAATTATATCACACTATCCAGGACACACCCATAAATACTGTTCTCTGATTGCTTTTGAGCCAAAGTAAGCCAGGCTGCCGGAGGCATTATTTCTCCAGGTGTAAAAGACAAGGGATAGACAGATATAGAACTCACAAGTGTGGCAGAGCCTAATCCAAGTTGGCTAAGTATGAATACATCTCTAAGAGTCTGGGAAGGTTAGCCTAATGGTCTAAGGCGCCTGGCCATTGACATATGACCAGTCTGGTGTAAACAGGAGATTGTGAGTTCAATTCCGCAACTTTCCAAAGCTTTAATGTCTACCTGAATTCTTTCACAAAATCAACATATCCCTATTTGCTAAGAGGCACAATTCCTCTCATGTATTCAATTATAAAGCTGGAAGTTAGGAAGAAATCAGGCAGTGGTAAGGGAGACCTAAAAAGTACATGCAACAAATACGAAACATAGCCTTTAAAAAGGTTGCAATATAACATATTTCACCATGAAGGCCACTCATTTCTCAAAATTATGATGACACGTGTGAAAGGTATACACTCAGATAAACCTAGGATGATAGAGCAAGTACATTTCTATAAAAAAAAACTCATACTGGCCGTTCACAATTCTTTCACTATAGAAGGTTTCATTCGATTGTGCTTTATATAAGCGTCAGTCTTTAACCAAAGCCATTCCTAATCAAACTATAGCCCATCCCCTAATATACCAATACAAATGAGTCACCAGAAAATACACATTTTCACTTTTTCCAGTCATTTTTCTTACATTTCGCGTCAAATTCGCGATCTAGTGAAAACAGTACCGAACGATTTACGTACGCTTGCAAAGACTTATTATACGAAACCCTTTCCATTCCATGACGTCATCTATTAGAGACTAGCCTACACTTCCAAGAACTGAGCGCACAACACGTGGTTTGTGGAAAAATAAACATAGTATCCGCCATGTTGGCAGTACTGATTTCCATGATTCAAACAATAAAAACAGTATTGAATGTTTGTTTTTATATCGTAATCTTGCATATTAAATAAAAAGTTAGGGTGTAAAACATAGAATATTTATTCGATAAAATGATGAATGACAAATGAGAGGTAAAGTTTTTATTTCAATATTTCTTCTATAGTGAAAGAATTGTGAACGGCCAGTATCTGTGCATAGTTGAGAAGCCTTGAGAGTGAATGAGTGTAGTCTTACATTAAAAAAGAAGAGTGAAGTCTCAAAAGAAAAAGAAAAAACAAGAAAAGGAATAAAAGTATATGTGAACTAGAACGCCGAAGTGCTAGCGAGTACCTTTCTAGTCCAGCTAGCAGATGCCTGTGGGTGGCTGACAGCAGGGCGCCGCCGCCCCAGCACATGTCGACGTGCAGCCAGACGCCGTGCTCGGCGCACACATCGGCAAGCGCCGGCAGCGGGTCGTAGGCACCAGCCACCGTGGTGCCAGCCGTGGCCACCACCGCCAGGGGAACCACACCCTGGAAATAGTGCGATTCGCGTAAACCATTATGTACCGCTGAGCTGAATAGTGGGGAGCCCACAAGATCCAATAAGCAATTAACGCATAGATATAGAGGCTTACTGCATTCTATTATTTTGTTGATTATTTGCGAACCATGTGAAACAGGTTTAGATACTGTTATTTTCGCTTTTCTTGTCACTTTACCAATACTTCAACAATCCCAAGCATCACTGCAAAGCATACACGTTTATTACAACAATATTGTGCATTGTCTTTTATTCGACACTGCCTCCTTTGTGAATCTCGCATTATAATATACATGTAGGTCTGATAAGCTCTCTTGCAACGTACCCTGGCTTTGGCATCCTCGACTAGCCTGCGAAACTCGGCAGGGATCATCTTGCCGCGATCGTCACATGGCACCTTCACCAGGTTGTCGAGACCAAGACCCAGGAATGCCACCGCCTTGTCAACGCTGTAGTGGCACTGTGAAGTCGATTCAAGGTTTAATTTGTATAGCTCTTAAAAAGTTGGAAGTAAGTAATATCAATTAAAGTCTAATTGGTCTATATTTAATGCCAGTCCAAAGAGTGGCTATGACACATAACTTGAATTTGAAGGGTAAAAAAGGGTAACAAAAAAGGTTTGGTTTAATATCATATGCAATAATATCATCAAATTTAGAAAATGAATCTTCACAGGCAAAGCATTGAAAACCAATAAAGCAGCTAGTTTGTGTCCTGAATTTCTAGAGTTGATCATGACATTACAGAGTAATTAATATAAAATTTCTAATGTTAAGCGGTCATAAGATTGTTACCTGTTCAGAAGTAAACACACACATGGGTGGCACATCTCTCATTCCACGTGTCTTTATCTCTGGGAACCGATGATACCTTCAACATATTTATACAATGAACATTATTTTTTTTAAAGGAACATGTAGTATAATAAATCGATAAAGAAAACATAAATTACATTTAGACGTCAGACGTATTTTGGACAAGAAGCAGGTAACAACATAGAATTATATCATTATATGATTAATAGAATCATACGACTAACTGCTTTTAACACATAACAAGGAGCAACTTGACACATTACTAGAAACTGAACAGTTCCAAATACTACATTCTACCGACTACTAACAGTAGGCTGTAGAGGAAACAGAGTTGCAATGACAGACATTCAGTTCACACCTTAAGTGGGATTAATTTTGGACATTACATAAGGGCCTGAAGAAAGCCCTACGATAATCAGTGAAGAGCATCAAACACGCAGACACAAAGAACTTCCAGGCTTCACAAAAGTGTGTCTTATCCTGAACACATACCGATACAACCCTATTGCCTGTCCACTAATATGAGTCGAGTACAGTCGAGTATGAGAGTACAAACTACAAACACATAAATAATCTTAACACACTAACTACACAGCAAACATAAGCATCAAGTATGATTCATTGGCGGAGGTTTTCAGAACCATATAACAACAGTCGATGATGAAAAGAAAGTCAAGATCTAACCATCCAAAAATAAAGGCCAGTCCACTATGTCCGCGTTATGACACCACTCACCCACTTTCTGATAGTACCTGCCAACATCCCCCCATACCCAGACCACTAATTAACAACAAATACATATTACGTAGTTCAGGTATTCACCACTGGTCTACACCATCCACTCCCACCCATCGTCCTGATAGCACCCACTCTTGTCCTAAAAAAGCTCAGCCCCAAATCTGACACCGATCGCCAAGTCCTGATAGCATGACAGCACCCATCACTTGACACAAGACTGAAGATAAATTGAGATAGGGAAGTTCTTACACCACAATATAGAATCTTTTGCAATGAGCAAGAAGCAAAGCAACAGATCAAGCTATGAATTTCTGAGCTTGGATGTAGTATACTTGGCGCTGACGAAGATCAACCTGGATTAATTCCTACTTAAAGCTCATATAAGTACATGTATATCTCAAGTAAGTCATTCATCACTGAAAATGCACTTGGCATAAAATATCATAAAGCTATTGTATGAAAAATTAGTGTCTATGGTAATGGGAACATAATGCTCTCCATGGCACAGTTATTCTCACACACTTCAGTAGAACATCCCTTTTAAGACTGCCCAAGGACTGGCGTCAAATGGTTTAATATAGGCGTGGTCTCTTTTAGGGACGTTCGCGATGGTCTTTTTTATGAAGATTTGGACTGTTATAAATCAACTTAAAATTGAGGTGGTGTATTTATAGAGGTGGTCTTGATTGAAGGTTCTAATGTACACATAGGCCAATTGGCAAAGTGGTTGTAATCCCTAGTATTTGAACCCATGTGACGCCTTTGGTATCTTTATGACATCACACTACTCCACATGACGCTGTCATGGCTGCCGCTGTCTGCTATTTTTGTTATAAAACCGCTAATTAACAACCATCAGGGCCATTTTGACGATGAAAAACATATTCGTGCAAAACTACACAGTACCATGAACGATCTCCTGTAGTCAGATGGCGTCCAGCTAGTCAGGGTAAAGAGGAGATCACCGAACAAAGTAAAAAAATTAGCGTATTAATATATAGGATACAGGCCATGCATATGTAAACCATACTTTCTGTACCTGATGTGATGTCAGCCTTTCGAAATCAGGTTATTCCAAACATGAAGGATGTTTAAGAATTCCAATTCCTGTTGAGATGCATGCCTGATAAGAAGGCATTCGTGACTCTGTGTGGTATAAGCCTTGCTGTAACTGTTCCATGATCCAGTGTCCATTCAGTCTTACAAAGATTCCTAATAAAGGTACTACGTAGGGGCAGGTTTGTGTACCCTATAAAAGTTAACGTTTGTGAGCCTCTGCATCAGATCTGCTGCGACACCAGTACTCAGTACACAAGCCTACCCCATGTTAAATACATGTACATGGAAATTGTTAACTACAACAACAATCCTCCAACAATCTTATAACCTGTGGGCTGGCCAACAACTAGTAGTTGCAGGTCAAAGTTATAAGAAACAACAGACAAGCCAATAGATAATTTCTAAACGTCAAATTGATTGGTGTATATGCATATAATGAATCTGTTTTTAGCTGCTCTATCTATCAGAAAAGAACCGCACACAATTTCATCTTACATATATATATATTAGAGATGGGACCTTCGGGGTGTTTTAGCCTTCGATCCTTTGGGACTTTCGAGGCATTTTGCCAAAAAAGACCTGCGAACGTTAAATAGGCTCAATAATTTCAGGGGGGAAAGTGTAAAGGACTAAAGGTACTGCTTACTTAATAACAAAGGACCTGAACTGGAAAGTTATAATACATAGTCAATTGACCAGCCGAAATGCCTCAACTAATTATTTTTCTTTCAACATGTTTACCACCCGGCTGGTCAGTGGTAAGGCTTTGTGGATTTAGCCACCAGATTCTTTGAGTTCTATTGCGTGTAAATGGTCCCTACTTTAATTCGTCAGTTTGAGGTGCCGACTTGCTTTGTAGAGTTAACATCAATAAAAGGGACAATTAATCATTTAAGCAAGTTACATTATTGCATTTACAATCAAAGTCCATTTGTTTGAGTAGCATGAGATGCGGCATGTTTTATTGCATGTCAAAAATCAATCGTTTGCACAAAAACATTGTAATGGAGTGCACTTCTGACATGTGGATATACTGATAAATTGTTGCATTCAACTTTGTGTGGGCGAAAATAGAAGCAACCTATACCGCCAAAAGTTTGCTCATGGAAATAACCTCATAAGGCAAGGGCAGACGACGACCTTCGAAGCTTCATCCCATCCCTGATATATATAAACATATAAACACACAAATGCTATTCACCTGGCCACGTTGATGGCGTACATATTGGAGAACGACCCTCCAGGTGAGAACAGGCCGTCGGCGTCGGCAACCGAGTAGCCAACCAGCTCCTTCACCTTGCGCAGAACCTCCATCTCAATGAGCGTGAACGCCGGCGCAGACTCATACGTGTACCTACAGCCACACAGTCTTACTTGCATTGCATGTAATATACGCTTTGTATAGAATTGCACCTGTGGGTTAACCACCTTTACATATGTAGGTGAAGCTCTGCAGATACATCTATAGATGAACAAGTGGTGAAATAAGAAAAAAACAATGTCCCTTTACAGCATAGGCATGTACAGTACTTGTATACGATTCTTGTGAGATAGTGATCATTAGAAAAAATAAGAGAGGGAATGATATCAATCAAATTGAATTATTATAGTGTACGCATTTAATTTACGATGTTATATATAATATACTTAATGCTTTGTTCAATTGCATAATGGTAAGCTATATGTAATATACTCAAAAGCCACATAATCAGTTTATAAGTATCTCACTTCCATTGTATACACTCTTTATTCAAAATGCTTCCTGCAGATGAATTGTTGATTTACAAACATCTTACACAGCTAATATGTTGCTGTTAAAAACAAGCAGGGAAATAGCCTCAAGCCTAAATAGGACTCTTCATAAAATGTAACTGTGGTCTAATAAAAGCTTAGGATCATGAAATATGGTTGTAATATAGTGTATAATATAATTGAAAACTATATTGATCATATGTTGCATATTCATCTTTTTGTTTCTGAAAGCCATTTTGAAATATCATTAGAAAAATACTTAAAATTGGCAGATTTAGGAAAAGATTATATTCTGGAATATCAGGTTAACCAGAACAATTGATTAAGACCATAAAATAACTTCTTACAAAATTTTCAAAATTCAGCATATATTTTGTATACATTCACTCTACTAAGGTGTGTGATATATAATTCTCAATGGACTGCTTTAAATGCCACAAACACTGTCCACTTACAAACTGGTATTGAGAGCATCAGAGATCCAGCAAGCTGCAAGTCCATACGGATCCACACCCTGGCACAGCTGGTTGAAGTACATGGGATGGGCTGAAGAGACGAACAATAAATGTTTAGGCTTTACACACATTATCAGATTATGTCATGATGTGGATGATCACTAGTACCTTCACAGCATCAGATCATTGTATAACTTAATAATTATTGTAATGTTGCTACATGATCTGACATATTTTGTATTAGGCTATTTGCTGATACATTTGTCACTACTGTCAACACTATGTCAACTGTAGGAATTGACCACGAGATTGGAGTGTCAATCGCAAAATTTTGCGATTGACACGACAATCGAGTGGTCAATCACCATTCTATCATGACTAAAATCCATTTTATTTTAAAATAAATCATATTATAACATTCTCATTGCCAGTAAATTTCCCTTGTTTTGAGCGCGCGGAGACCACTACTACGGCGTTAGTCTAAACTATTGCTCTCCGCTACATGGAACACGCCTTGCTACGTCAGCGGCTGTATTGATATTGTGAGGAGTTTAGACTAGCGACGTGGTGTTTTTTTTAGCGTGTTTTCCATCGCAAAATTGAGCACGCTGATTGACCAATCAGCATGGGTTATTGGCGGTGATTTTTGCACGGAATGATAGAATGGTATATTAACCCTGAGATATCAACATTGACATTTATACCCATATTGATAATAGTTAAGGTTTAGAATTAAATAAGTGATTTTTACTATACTTTGATACTTTATTGTAATATTAATTGGGTTGTAAGATATAAGGTCGTTCTTATGCATGTACGTTTTGAAATGGCAAATTAAGATATTTTTTATCCTCTGCATAACACCTTATTTGGTGGTCATGTAAACAAATATATGAGGTGTATAAATTTTAACCTTTTTGAATTGACTATTTCACCTAGAAATATACTATATGAATTATCATTTATAACTTCCCATTTTGTAAATATGTTACCGCAATGTACACCAATAATGGTTGAATAACTTGACGATGATGCACGTGTGTGCTGCTTACCGGTATTGACGCTGTAGTGAACAGCCTGACGACACAGCTCATGCAGCTCATCGTCACTGTGGCGAGGTGCAGGGGTCAGCGGGAGGTCAAGCAGCTTCTCCAACTTCTCTGGGGGCTCGTAGTTACACAGCCCCAGGGTGCTTCAACATTCAAACAGCACAGGTCAGGTGGTGGTGTTGAAGGATTGAGGTGAGTTTTGCCTTAATAGCGAGGCGATTTTGTGTTGACAGTCATGTGTTGTTAGGGAGGAGAGGGCAAAGGGACCATCCCTAAAAATGTGACCCACCATAGACAGAATTATTTTGATATACACATGCAACTACATTGTAGTAAGTGTCTGTGATGTTTGCTGTGAGTATACTATAATATAATCATCCTTATCTATTTAGGAGTTGTTCAAATTACAAGTTATTGAAAACACCCTTAACAGATAACATTGAAAAATTGAAACACTGGATATACTCCAGCTGAAATAATCTGTATTTCAGTGTGAAGGAAATTCCTGTAGATCTGGTGATGTAACATGATGCTCTTATGA
>CM032665.1:312918-399119 GCA_019095985.1 Streblospio benedicti | reverse complement strand
GCAGATATTTGACCAAAGTTGCATTGACATACGTTTTCTCAACTTTGCATTGAAATTTCCCATTTTACATATACCATAACCCCTTTGCTGTAATTGTAAGGCCACAACACAATAAAAGCATATTTCAGCCAGTGGATGTATAGTTATATAGAACGAAAATTTTATGATGCATGTACATAAACTCCATTTAGTCAATATTTCTTTTGATCAAAGCAACAATATAATATATATCAATCAATACAGGGAACCGGTTTTTTTTTTCCGTCATGTTGTTTTTTAATTTACTTCCCCATACCAATTACTAGGCCTAATAATAAGTCATGTATATAAAGTTATGGATTTCAGTTTTTTTCTATCAGCTTGTAGCTCTATAAACAAAACACGCACAATTGAAGCTCAAGTTAAGTCATGCTCACTTGGGAGCTACCATACAGGATAATCTAGTTTTTTGCTGTTCGTACAATATTCTCCTTTTTTTGTAATTTTTCCATATGTTTACAAAACATTGTATTTAAACAACACACCACGAGGTTTATTCCTTATATAAGTGGTAAAAGCGTGATTTTATTCTCAGCGTGCACGCATTTTACTTCATTCAAGTATTTAAAATATATATGAGTGATATATTTGACATTATAAGAGGTAGGCACAGTTGAGTTTACTGTTTTCAATTTCACCATTTTAGCTTAGTATATGTATAATTATGTACACATGTACATGTATATTCACTTTTATATATAGACAAATAAAAGAATACTGTATGGACTTTTTCTTTTTTTATTTCAATTTTGCATTCTTAAAAACTTGTAGGACGATATCATAAAGTGGCATCCAAATGTCGTCTCCTTCATGCCAGAACTTTTGAGTAAAACCATACAACTAAGTCCTATCAAATCACGAACAATAGCGTTATTCACACCGTCCATTTTGAAGGGATTGTAATATAAAAAAATGTGGGGATATATGTTTTAAAAAAAGTTGGGTTCCATTATCACATTAATTTATTAAATAGAACCAACGACATTAAGAACACTACGTGTTTTCGTGTTTACATACATCATCAGTTTGTGAAACCATAAAATTGATAAAATACAATGTATACACACGACAGGTGTTATTATGATCTGCAATTGTATAGGCATTTTTAAGAGAACAAAACTATTACACTGTCAACAACATAATAGTTACACGAGTCACATTTTTTTCTATTTTATTTCATTTTATCTTTTAAATTATTCTTTTTGTCGCTAGATCTACAAGGAAATGAACGTGATTGACGTAAATTCATAAGCCCCTTTCCCCACGCGTTTACTTTGCCATTTAAGATTTTACGTGTGGTATTCCATCAAACATTAAGTTTGTGACGATAAAGAAAACGCCCATTTTTGTACAAAGCAACAGTCAAAAGTAATTTTGAGCATCTTCCAATTTTACCCCGTCTATGAGCTTATCGCAGGTTTATGGCTAATTTTCTTCCTCACCTAAACTATGAATTGCCTTACAAAGACGTGATTGAGTATGGTTGGTCAGCCACTCTCCCCTGAATTATTAATGCTTGATATCTATAAAACGTTTAACACTTCCTTATTTAAATTTTGCCATAGGCCATATTACAATTGATGTTGCTGTTATTGCACATGAATTTAACGTTTATAGACATGATCTATATGTTAACATTTCGAGAGAGGGGCGACTTTTATTTATACATAATGTTAGATTAAACAATTTATGCTGTGTAAAAAGATGTGACCAAAATCAATTGAGGTTAATCATTTCCATGATGCTTATGATTGTATATGTTTCATTTTCAATTATGGTTTAAGTGCATTCATAATTTTTTCATCTGTTATCTTTTCTATTTTCAAACAAGATTACGGCATTAAGCATTTATATTGTTATAGAAGAACTGAAGAAATGGCTGGCTTCGTAGCCCAGAGAAACCAAATTGGAATCAAAGACACTGGTACAACAGCTACAGTGCCGAATAACCCAAAGGCCAACCTTATGTATTATCTTAAGTGTGTCTCAAGCGTCCTGCAACTGGATAACCACAACTAGAAACAGGTCAGAGAAATGTCTGAACGTGTGTTTGTGTTTGAAATTAAGTCATTATATAAAGAAACATACACCCATGGGAAATGAAGATGGGTGGATAGGGTGAGCTGAGTGTTGGTGATTAACCCACCCATTTTGGCAAACGAGCATATTTCAAATTTGTACAATATTAAAATGATTTAAGAAAATTTATTCATTCGAAATTGTCATATCATCATGTTATATATAGTCAACTTATTTCGATATCGATCTAGATAGTACATTTTTGTGATCTCTTATGGTTTTTCAAGTCCATGGTTTTTAGGTTTTACCAACTAAGCCCAGTACTACAACTAGATGACGAGGACACAGATGCTCTTTTTGTTCTGGTCTGCCTTTTCAAGCCAGATGCCTTTGAATGGAAGGTTTTCTTCCATAGTGAAGATTGTGGTGATGGCTCAAACCAGTGAGTTTTTTAGAAGATGTTCAATGTTTATACCACAGTAAAATATTTAAACTATGCAACTGAAAACTTATGTTTAATAACAGACATTAAAATATGGCATCAGCCAAATATTGTATATGTTACAGTAAATCTTTGAAATAAGGGGATTTCGTGAAATTTAAAATCATAATCCATGAAATCACTGTTTCACTTACTATTTTCGTGAATTGGGCCCTAAAATCCATATTTTTCATGTAATTACTGAAATGACACTTAGTTATTTCATGAAATCCCTGAATGGCGTTTTCTATATTTCAGTGTTTGAGCTAGTCAAAAAGATGTCTATGTTTGATTTAGTCAAAATAGATATCTAAGATGCAATGTCTTAAGAGACTTAAGACTTAAATAATTCAACTGCTTCTGTTGTGATGTAGGCATACTTTTGACTAAGATGTTTCAGCATCCTGTCACGGCCACCATGACCAGTGGCAATGTGGGCCTTACTAATTATGTCATAGGTGTCTTCTATGTTGGCATAGTAGATTGGGGTGTCCTCTGGTGACTTTGTCTTTTTGGTGAGCTTCTCCACATCACCACATGTAAGAACCTCATATTCATTGAGGATGTAGTACTGGTGACAGGACTTGGTAGTGGAAACTTCTGTAACTGTTTTCAGGTCTTCTATGGTCTTGTAGTACACATCTTTGGGGATAAGATGCTTTTGACACTTTGAGTATTTCTCATATAATTTATTCCTGAATTCTGTTTCAAAGCAAGGTTGTGCCATCTTGACTGATGGGCAAGAATGAACTGATTTAGCATGACTTACACACCCATTATATAGCCATAAATTGTGAATGCAAGATGAGAAAATATTTGTAACTGTTATAACAACAGCTTATTGAAGAAAGGCTTCACAGTCTTCCTAAAACTTGTCCAGTAATGCTGTGTAATATAACACTGGTTAATTCAGTAATTACATGAAATCCCTAGGGATTTTAGAGAAAATGTGTCCAGTAATGTTGTGTAATATAACACTGGTTAATTCAGTGATTACATGAAATCCCTAGGGATTTTAGAGAATTCATGAAATGAAAAGTGAAACAGAGATTTCATGAATTCCCTGAAAATTTTAGGGATTTCACGAAATCACTGATTTCACAGATTTACTGTAACATATATATTTATAAGTTAACCTGGATGACTAATCTTCAAGATATCTGTAACGACCAATTCCAACTAGACATAGCCATTTGCTAATGCAACATTGTATGCAACATTGTGGTCTTATATTTTGAATACAGTAGTTTTTTGCAAGTTTGTTAACGAATATTTATAGATTCTATGAGTTGAGTTCATTGTCCACCACTCTGGCCGTCGCAGACAGTATCGTCATTGGGGGACAACGCAAGAGAGTCGCCAAGATAATGCTCTACAAAAGGGTGTGGATGCAAAACAACTACTACAACCCGATGAGGTCTTTCCAAAACCGTCTTAGTCGTTTGGCCAGAGGACTGCCCGGCAGAGAGCCTTCACCACCGAGGTTCTTAATTACTAGTTCATAACGAATATATTTACAGCATGCTTTGTATATTTAGATTAGCGAATTTTTGGTTTTGAAACATCGGTCACCAATGTATGATAAAGTAAAACATTAATTAGTTCTTAACGAATTATGTGACAATTGGTATGTACTTTAACAATAACATATTTTTTCTACAAAGGCCTCTTGTTGATAGTGGCTGTATTGTTTATTTCGACTTCCCATGATTAACGCCACTTTTATATGCTTATTTTTTGTAGATCTTTCTCTCAATCGTCCGGGTCATGCACCTGTACCATCCTGTGAGCAGCATCCTGCCACACTCGTTGATCATGCTAGTGATTACACAGTTTAACTGGACCTTGATTATGGCTTTTGATCGACATCTAATTCCATTTTCTTCTTTAACTATTTGTTTGAAACACTGTGATGTGACTCTTGATAAAATATCGTAAATCTTCCGGCGGCTATTTGTATACTACCATAATGGTGATTTTTTGTCTTGAGAATAAGCATCATAGTACTACAGTACCTCGTCAAGCGGACACCTCGCTGTGAGGGACACTTTTTTATTATCGCATTCGCTATAATGATGCTATTAAAATTGTTAAAAAATGGGGACACTTCCACAACGGAACACCGTTCACCTCCCCATCAACGTTCCTAATCACCCTAATTCTGAAAATTGCTAACGAGGGAATGGGTTCAAGTTTGATTATTTTGTGAGGCGGGGAACGCTCAATTCTCACGGTGGAAATGGCAAAAAAATATATTCACTGTTGGTGCAAATGTATACATTCTAAATATCTGTCAAGCACACGCTATAATGATAATAATAATGATATAATTAATCCTATATGTTGATAAGTTTTGTGTTAAAATTGGTTATTCCTTGTTTTCTTATCAGCTTTCTTTCATAGCGTACAACGTAAATTATTAATTATCACATGCCGCCTCATCGTGAGTTTCACGGCTTTCCCATTCACACAGCCTTCAAAATTCATGTTCAATAAGTAATAAGTGCGAATAGATAAAGGATGAAGCCGCGTGCAAAGGCCTTGAATTCAACGTTTGCATATATTGTACTTGGTGACTGACCTCTAGGTTCCAACCTACACACATTACACAATAAATTGTAGCTCAAATATTTCTTTGTGGTATCCTGTTAATATTCTTTTATATTAAAAGTTATGTATCTGATGACATATTTCTAAATAAACTATGCTGCTATTATTTCCATGTATTCTTCATTGTAATATTTGATGTTTAAGTTTCAAAGTTTATACACATACACAACGCTGTAATCTCGATCTGTTCTGAACTGCGTGTTCACCCCTACAAATACTCCCCTGTTATTGTCTGTGTGGCGTTCGCACCTCTGTGCTGTGGGAGGTTTGACTGGCAAGAAGTAGTATCAATTCAGCAGTAAAAAGTACAATTTTGAACCTGTATTTATTGGATATAAATTAACTTTGGAGTGCGTTATAAAACTGAGACATAGATATTATCATAATCATCATCAGCATAGCTGCCAGCCTCTTGAATACCCGTGCGTTTCTTAATGAGCATTGACGATTTTTTATTGAGAAAGAAATAGCACTATACCTGATGATAGTATTCTGAAAAATATGTGTGTCTTTTTTTAAACTTTCAATTTTTTTCTTTCATAATCGGTTTGGGTGGGGGGTGGGGGGTGGGGGGGTGGGGGGGGTATAAGGCTGAATTTTCATTTGATTCAAACAAAAAATGGTCTTGTTGGTCTCTTGGTGATAAATGATGATCGGTCCACTATAATCACCACCCATGTTTTCGACACACATAACAACACATAGCAATTGAAAAACAATTGATTTGATTTGATTTCATATTAGCAATTAAACTAATGTTGAAATAGGATAGCACATGAAAAAATACATATATAGTAATGCTTATTTCCAATGTGGTCCTTGTTTGTTTGGCAGGTTAGGTAACCAACTGAGCCAAAGGGTAATGGAGGGATCACACTAGCTATAGTTTTCAAACTATTTTTCTTTTTACGTGCAGAGGTGTGGCTCTCCTCTACACGGGACACGCCTTTTAATAAAGGCCCCTGACCTCCGCTTGGCGTCGCTACCGTCTAGTAACACTGTACGGTGGCGACGCGATTTTGGAAATCAGCAACTCAGTGGCAGACGTACGACGTAACGGTTTTGGCGACACTGTGTCTGCCATGACCGGGCCGCGAACTTACGACGCAAACACCTCCTGTTTTCAAGTCGTACGCTCTAACCACTGAGCTTTGAGGACCACTCAGAATTAGTATATAAGCATTGTTCAAAAGCAATTGTAATATATTTTTGAAATAGACGAGGTTGAAATATTTTTATGCTAGGTGATATGTATGTATAATATAGGCATATATGATTTTTATAATGGGTCCTAAATATGTATTTTCCTTTTTTTTCTTCTATTTTTTCTTATTGTTGCTCCGCAAATCTTCTAATAATGGCCTACCTCTAATAGCAGCCTACCTCCTCTATTAAACGCCCCCCCAGCTGGCAGGTATTATGTAAAAGGACCACCTCTAATAAACGCCCCTCAACCTCTTGTAAAAGCATTTAATGATCAATTTGCAAGTCGGTTTCGATTTTATAATGTCTTACAAGTTTGCATTGTGTAAAGCACCTAAATAATGAGTCAAATAATCATGCATCGTTTCAAACAAGCGGTCACGTACAATAATACATTCATGTTTTTTAAAATCTGGTAGACGTGGTTGTCAGTGGTAACTTTTGGCCAATTTAGACTTGGACAGGATTTTGTACGTGATGTAGACGTCAGCGGCGGTTCCACTGACGATGCACGGCCAAACCAAGTCCCAGCCACGTCTAAGTCTAAATTGACCCAAAATGACCACTGACGTCCACAAAGTTTACCAGATTTTGATAGCTTTTTGGACGCGATTCGGTCGTGATATTGTTTATGACCGGCCCTTAACATACGTTATATATAACCCGCCCGCCTGTACCCTCTCACAAACGCCTCACCCTCAAGTAGAAGTATGCCAATAGCTGCCCGGCCGTTAATAGAATATTTACTGTAAGTGCACGCAGGGGTGCGTGTCGGGCGGTACCTTTATTACATATTTCCCTACGCATGGGAGAAAGTCCGAACTCGATAGTAAGTTTTTATATTGATATGAGAGGAACGTTGACAGCTAGAACATGAAACATTTTTATTTACGACAAATTGCTTGCACGCGGTAGGCCAAACTGTCATGTTACAACACCGTAGTGCATGTACATGTACATCGAAACACTGAATGCGTGGGCTGAGCTTGTAGATTATAAATTTAAGGCTATGTCCCGCCAAGAACATCTACCTTTAGTGTATAGAAAGCTGCAAGTTTCTAGGGATTTCAAGTTGTAATCCGCCGACAAGCCATCGAGAAATGTGACCTGTTTGTACTCATGGCAGCAAAAGGTCAACGACCGACAACGTACTGTTCGAGTACAAAAAGAGTGCAAAAGTGGAGGGTTAGCATAGTGATGGCGAAATGGCAGCACAATGATAGAGGAATATCGACACAGCGATGGTAGCTTGTAGGTGCCAGCGTGATGTTCCCACAGCGTCATAATTGTGTCTGCATAGCGGACAATGGAATCCAGGACGCTCTTGCATCATTTTCACTTTTGATTTTGACCACTTTGCAACAATCATCTGGCATTTGTTGTTATTTGCAGTATCATTTTTTTAAAGTTTGATAATTGTATACATGTACTAATTGTACTTTACATACGATTTGTTATGTTATTCATACTATATCAATTTTAAGAGAAACAAAGTTTTATTCAAAATATATTTTATAAAAGAATCCAAGTTTTTAGTCCAGACCTTATATACAATATCTTTACAATCATCTACTAAACAATACATAGCATATAACGAAATAATACATATCACATTTAGTGACATGGAAAGCAACAAAGTCAATGACACTCACAAAAATGGTCCACAATCCTCACTGTCTTGTTAGATATGCTATTACCCTTTGCCCCTGGTATGGAACGGAACCTGCAAGAGAGTTGCACGAATGCTTGAGGACGTTCCTCTGGGCCTTGCCTTCCCCTGAACCTCTGTTTGATCTTTGTGCATTCTGAACCAAGGTGTTGTCCGTTTAGTAGGGATGATGTCTTGATTAGTGCCCTTTGGGTCCAGCAGCCGGTTCTGTAGGAGCAGATACCTTGTTTTCATGATGTTGCTCAGGATACAGCAGGTGGTGATGATGAGGCAAGCTGTGTCTTGCATAGCCCATTGGTGACGTTGACAACAGCACACAGAATCTGTTGGCCAGTATGCCAAATGCATTCTCGGCCAGCCTCCTGGCCTTGGGAAAATGGTAGTTGAAGATCCTCTCTTCTTTGGTGAGGTTCCCTTCACCATAGGGCTTAATGAGGTACGTTAACAGGAAAAAGCATCATCACCAACTATGAAGAACGGAACATCTTTGCCACCTTCATCATTTGGAAGTGGTTCTGCAGCTTTCCATGCCCCGATGTTGTTGTTGTGTAGACGAGCAGGTAGATTGCTGATGTAGAATGGGGTGTCTGATGAAGCTCCTGTATCAATCAATGTAGGTGACTTTCTACTCTGAGCTCACAATGACGAACAGTATTATGGAAAAATATGGTACACTTAACTCATCAATTGATTGCCATGTGCTTGTCATGAATTGCACCAATGGCGTGGGGGAATTGAAACCTCTCGTACCACTCATCAGCCATGGATCTCCAGCCTTACTCTGTATCAGGTAGGTTCAACACCTTGTCTGCGTATTCAATTAGGATGGCATTGCATACCTCTCTGACGACTTGATTGATAGTGTTGTGCGGAACCCTCTAGCAATATGACATATTCTCGTAGGTTGTGACCAAGGCTAAGTGGCTAAGTGGCGCAGAGTGAATACAACTTCAGACCTGGTTCCTGGGGCTGCTGATAGTTGTCTGATTTTATGAAAAGTCACCACAATTTCACTGAGTTCCTTCACCAAAACCAAACATTAAACTAACTACTGACACTCTACTTCGAAATACTGCATGAACTATGCAGGACAACTTATGTGAGGCAAATTGTGTGCTTCTGTTGCCGAATGGATAGGGAGTTAGACTCGTGACCAGAAGGTCATGGGTTTGATTCCCGGTCGGGTCTGGTGGTGAGTGTTGGGCAAACTTTTCCCGGACATGTTGCACACTGCTACGTGGTACCTACACGTAAAATAGGTACAGGTCAGGCAAGTAATTAGCATGTGTGCGCAACAGCAGCAAATGATGTATTCAGGCAGTGTTGTATACTCCCCAGGGAGTTGAGAAAGGTAAAACGTGGAGTGTCAAAGACGCCAATGACCTGGTGTAAATGAGTCGACTGAGCAGTACAACCCCTGGATAGTGTACTATAAACTTCGACATTTAATTAACTTCACGGCAAATTTATAAACAGTGAGTATTATGCGCAAAAATGTCAACATCAAACTAAATCACCAAATATTTCACGATACTGCTAATGTGGCTACAACCATATATCATAATGAATACGCTGAACAAATGCTGGAACGTGAAATTCTAACCATACACTGCTAAACCTATATTGAGAAGACGCTGAAGTTTCATAAAGGACTCTAAAGGTCCGATAACATTATCTAGCATTTTCATCCACTCTCATGCAACTCACAGCTGTAGGCGACAGGGGATTGGCAGTTGCTTAACAGAGCCTCGGCACAACATCGGCATATACCCGATGTAAAAAAAAAAAGAAAAAAAAAAGAGGATTATGTGGGCTTATATGCTCCCCAAGTGTTTAGCAGCCCAAAACTTTGGCAGCATATGGCAGTGGAAAAATCCTCAAAAATTTTGAAAAAGTTTTGCGATGAACTGTCAGCGGCCTTTCAGTGTATAGAAAAACAGACAATGACCATTAAGTTAGCGGACCTTGTTTGTTTTGAACCTCTTTCTATCTGCTTTCACTACGTGGAGGCTGGTGGGACATAGCCTTATCATTTTTTTTCTGTGGGTCTGGTTAATCAGGAAGCAATGAACCGGAACAATTGTGAACGCCATACTTTCCCCACCAGTTTCTGATACATATTGTATGTGTTTATTAATTAATAATATTTAAGTTAAAAAGTGGTCATGCTAGCATGATGAATCTTACAACAGTCGGTACATATAGTGAAGTGATATTTCATTAGGTGTTTAGATATAATTTATTGGTAAGCCTTCAAATGACGTCACGCCTGAGAGTGAATATTAAGGGGTCATTTCAGTAAAGATGATCAAATAGATTTTCCGGAAACCTGAGCGTAGGTTGATTGTCAAAAGTTCCACTATATAGTTGAGATTTGGCTGAGGCTAAGTCTCACCATTCATCTTAAGGTTGCATGTAATCATGGTCGATATTGTGAACAATCGTCATTCTTTGGCGTAGGGCAATGAGACTGTCACTAATAGCTTCTACAGTAGAATACGTTTTCATGTATCATACTTGTGACCAGTGACCGATAATAAAGGGGTTCAACTTCGTGCCTTTATTGTACGGGTCCACTTGTCTGCTCAGCACGTGACCTCACCTGAGGTGCAACTTTGATGAAGCATAGGTCAGTGCAGGACGATGATAGAGACCATTGTGGTGGCATTTGAAAGCTTTCTTGTTGCACCATAAGCCCATTGTGACTAAAAACGTGTGTAATCACTTGAGAGAGGATGCCAGCCATCCAATGCATCGTGAAGTTGATTACAATTCACAGTGTTTACATTTTACAGCAGATTTTTTTTTTTTTTTTTTTTTTTGGGGGGGCTGATCACAATTTACGTAGATGTAAATTATGACCGGTTACGGCTGGTTATATTTCACCGTCTAACAGATGCCTGCAATCCTAGTCAGGTGTGATCTGCATCTATTGAACATTGTGCTTGGTGAAATGACCCCTTTCGCTCTGCTACACTATTTCCCAATGAAAGTGTTGCTATAGTGCTATTGTATATAAATGCATGGCATTGTTGAGTAGAATCAAGTAGATACTTGATTTTACAACCTCGTTCTATGATGGTGCCAGCTGCCATATTGTCTTGTAAACATTCATGCTGACAACTACCTTGTATCTTATAAATTGAGTCAACATTCTCTATTGTGACAGTTGAATATCAGCATTCAATTAAACTTTGGCACCAATATCAAATTCCAGGTATCTTTGGATCAATAACACTACACATATTCCGCATGGAGTTTTCAAATGTCTTGTCGGGGTACCCTTGTAGGTATACTAATTGATAATTAACGCAGTTAGAAATGCAAGTTCCATCATTTCTTTTATCTTTTATCTATTATATAGAAGTTTTGTTCTCAACTGTTGCTAATGACATACATTTAAAACACATCATCTTTTGATTTAGCTTTAGTCAATACTTTAGTATAAAACCTTTTTAAAATGCTTCACATTTCAAAAAGAATATATGTAAGTGAACTTGCCACTGTGCCATAAATTGCTGTTACTCGCAAATAAACGTAAACAACGTGTTCCTTACAGTAACTATTGAATGTGTTTTTTTCTAAATTGATTTGTTCAAGCCATTTTAAAAGCAATTCAATCGACGTAGCAGGTAAAGCCTCTCTCACCAGATAGTTTGTATTCAAAGTTTTATGACATTTAAGGTATAGTGAACATGTTATTAGATAACACATTGTGGCTGTTGCACCAGGTGGGACTATAGAAGTGGTCAATAAGTCATTATTCATTCTGACCAGTGGTCAGCAGTGCAAACTGACCCTTTCTCATATAGCACACATGCCAATTACTGTCAATTAAAACAAATGTGTCTTTTGGTGATGATTAGTGGAGTTATGTTCAATTGGAATGTATTGATATATATTAAAAATTCTTCAGAAATATAGAGGGATATTCAGTGTTCATGTAACTATGTGCCGGATTTCGCAGGATTTGCAATGTTGATGTGCATGAAAATATATCATTAAATTTTTATACTATTTAATGATGGATATTACATAACTAAGAATGTGACAATGCATGGCAACTAAAAACATGTTTTCAATAACAAATTGTTTGAAAATTTACCTCTGGGCTACATTAACATTTGGTAAGTTGATGTAAGATATTGAAATTGGTATTTATGAAAGATAATCATATATTAAAATCAATATTCATACAACGATACACTCTTTATCAATCTACCACAATGGTGGTTTGATGGTGTTATAATGATGAATAACCTTTCGGAGACCGTGTTATATTCTACCTGTGAATATCTCTAGAGATGATTCGACATAAACTTGATGACCTTATTGTTTCTTTTCATCTTTGTTTGCTTAATATTTATTTTCACAATTTATATCTATGTTTTACACCCTAGACAAATGGTAAAGTACAACAGTTTTTTTTAAACAATGTAATAATTTTTTTTAACAACATTCATGTAGTGTAGTTTACATCTGAACAGAAGACCAGTAGATTTGCTAATTTATTAAATTCTTTCATTTTACCCTTGTTCTGAAAGCCAGGTACCTATTTTGATAGGTTGTCTCTATAATTGTAAAATTTGTGAGTCATAGAACCACAGTTACTGATTGCTAAATGGAATAAATAATATACAGTACAGGTCCGCTTATCCGGACCCCTCGGGACCTTGATGAGATGTCCGAATTAGCTGGCGTCCGGATATCACGGTGGTGACCCATAACTATTCTGATAGACCATGACATGGGCGATAGTACAAGAATCGAACAAGTGTCGAACGTTTTTGGCATATTTCTGGAATTATAAGTGACAAGTAACCTTACCTTCCATTTATAATCAATATCCATTGTACATTATTCAAGATTATTATAATAATCAACACGTATTGACCTCTAGAAACAATATCTTTTAAGTTTCACTATCGGTTTATTATTTTACAATAGCATAACGACCACGTGCTTCTAAACATGCATTGACCTCGAACTTTTTTATTCTGAGTGCCATAACGTTCTTAATTAATATCTTGCTTATTTTTCATCGGATTTTGAAGTTAAATACATGCATTTAACGAGCAAAAGGTCTAGATTACAAATATGATATGTAATTTACAATCAAAACAATCCATTATCCGGAAAACAACCCGTAACATATCGGCTCAATTCAAACCTATTTCTTGTTAAAGATCTAGATCTGTGACACGATTTAGTCTTTATCACCCCATAAAGGACCGGTAACGTACCTTAGATTATCAATAGAAACCGGGTGACGAGGCTAACGCTATTTGCTTCACTTGCCTATTCGTGATTTTCCCCCCTATTCGCAATTTTTTTCGGTGAAATTATTTTAATTCGATGTCTGAAATCGTAAAAAATGGAACCAAGATTTCATGTCCGGATAAAGCGGATTTACGGATAATCGGGATCCGGATATTTGGACCTATACTGTACTGGTATTTGAAAAGTCAAAATCTGAATTTGGGATCAACCCATGGGTTAAGTCGTCAATTTTTACGGGATCGTTTTTAGAAAGCTTGTATCAGACCACTTGAACATTTAGAAGAAAAATAGCATAGCAAGTGCTGTGTGTCATGGGTATTTAATAGGTTATAGGAGTGGGGGTGAGAGATCAGACAATATCTCACTGAGTGTGGAGTTTGATAGAATAAGTGAGTGCAGCGAACATGTTTTGTCAAAGTCCAGGTGAGATATTGCCTGATCTCTCACCCCCACTCATAAAATTACCTGTTTCTCATGCTTATTTATCATTTTAGGTCTTGAAATTTGTATTTTAGCAGTGCTGCCCAGTAATACAAATTTGTCAGTATTACGGTATATCACCATCCAAGTGTCCAGGGCCGTTAAATTGAAATTTTCTCAATCTGGGGGGTGGGCTGTTACACGAGACTGCGTTTACACCTACTTTTTAAAGGCAATCAACAAAAAGAGGGGAAGGGCTGTTACAAGAGGGTGGGCACTTGGATGGTCATATACAGTAATACAGATTTCAGACCCAGAATACCTGAGTACCAATTGTACCTTCAAAATACAGATTTCATCACTTTGTCATATTTATCAATGATTGCTTTTGATGAAGTATAATCACAGAAACTGCATCCAGACAATGACATTTGTGCTTGTGATTGGTATAAAAAGCCATGAATATGTGTTACATTACACCAGAAATTGTTAAATAACAGTTCTGTTCTTAATCTTATGGATTTCTTTTTACACTCCGCATGAAGCTTGTAAGTGAACTTTATGGGAAGTTGCCCACAAGGCAATCAGTGATATGTAATTGCCTTGACCTATGATGATGTTGTCCTCACTTTGAGTTAAACTGGAGCTATATACAGATACAAAAATGTATAACGTAGTGTTTTTCAACATATGTTTTCAAATCATACCGATGTGATAACTATTATTGATATGTAGTTATTTATACAAGACCACGATGATCGATAGCAAAAACATTTTATTTTTCAAATAACAAAATAGAATTGATACAGCAATAAATCCCGTATGTGAAAACGCCATCAGAAATTTGTAACACATGTATACATCTATCCATATTATGCTGATTTCTTGAACGTTTCAATCTGTTTAGAAATGTCTAATTGATAGAAATGTCAAGTTTTTCAAACTGTATAAACTTATCTTCAAATTACCTCAAATGGAAATACAGATAAAAGCCATAATATGTGCGTATTGTGTTGTCACGAATAAAGTAGAATAAGAATATGCAATAATTAATTTAGAAATGGTTCTAAAGGGCAACCACCTGGAGCTTTTGCTTGCTCTGATTTTGAAATGGAACAGGACGGTGTATTTGTAATTTTGTATAGATATATTGCAGTTCTGCAACAGAATACAAATGTTTACCAGCTGAGTGCAGAAATGACCAATGAGGGGTTGGCATCTGTTGTATAGGATATCAATTTTTACACTCTGGCTCTCAGCCAATCAAAATCAAGTATTTTCACCAAACATGAGAAACTGTGATGATTGCCTTAGTAATCATTTGATTGGCTAAGGCCATCCAAAATGTCAGTGAAAAAACATTGGACTCTTAAGAGTATATTTTCAATTACTTGTGAATTGAGTAATAAGCCCAAAATATACCGTTAGATGACGATGAATTGTTGCTAGAAAATTTGAAATCTATTCTGACAACAAATTATTAATATACATTGAATACTTGTGAAAATAATCAACAAAAAAAGTATACTATTGTTTTTTGAAAGCATCATTATTAATGCTGATCAAGGGTTTATATTATAGTCAACTCTCGATCGTAATTCCAATGCAGATGCGTCCTTCACACAAGTTTTAATAAAAATCTGGGGAAAATTGTACCAGTAAAATGAGATTTTTGTTGAACCTGCCATTTACTTTTTCCGTAAGATTGCTTAAATCAAATCATTACGAAGATGCTGTTCAATCATGTATTAAGGTAGCACTTTCACAAATCGAGTTAGGTTTTGAAGTTTATGATATACCAGTAGTAAAGATGTCATTAAATTGAGAATTTCAATTATATCCTTGCAAGAAAGAGGCTTTCAAATGATTTACCTTCCCACCAAATTGTTGGCTTTATGGTGGCAATTATGGGAAAGCTTGATATAGGTGGAGAAGAGGATATGACTTGTATTATACATTTCCGAAAATTAGATCACTGTTCCTTGTGTGCATGTTAATAAGGTCCTCACATTTAGTGCAGACTTAAGTGATTCCACAACTGTTGCCCGGGAGCTGTTTTCATGTCAATTTTAACAGTTATATATTTTGAAAACATTGTCACTTTGATATGTGCTATCTTCTTTCACTAATTATTAAAATAGACTTTAATTACTATGCTCATACATGTTTACACTGCTTGCATATATTGTGCTGTGTATGGGTTTAAATTCTGGGCATCCAGAAAAGAAGTTTGCACCCGCATAGTAAAGGAATGACAAGGCAATGGTTAAGTGGTCACTTAGAGTAAGGCTAATCCAATATCACTTGATGATAGACTGGGCATGAGATATTAGGATAGTGACAAGATATTACATACTTCACTGGGTAGGACATGTCCATCAAGATGAGATTGTGTCAATTGTGGAGGAGAGCAGTAGAGGAAGAAGTCATCCCAGAAAGAGTGGGTTGTACACCGTAGGGGAGGATCTGTGTAGCTTGCATCTAAACATGGTCATGGCTGAGGATGGGGACGAAGGGAAAGAGACACTATGAGAGGGCAGTAGTAGGGTCCTACAGACATTAAACACATTGATTGATTGATTGTGGATTGATTGATTTGTATATTCATGGAAACTAGGTTAATTACTAAAAACATCGTACTGTACACCTTGTACTTGATATTTGATTTTAAAAGATATTTATTGCTTTCTTGATAGTACATGCCTGTACATATAAGTAAAATTGTATAGAAATAAAATACAATTGTTGGGTAATATAAAATCGAAGTATAATGCAAAGTTCACAATACCCAGTAAACTGTAGGTTAGGGTATTGACCCCCTTGTTTTTTTTAGTAAAACGTCATGGTCCTACATATTAGACATTAACTTGAACCTACCCCAGTCTATTGTGTGATTTATTAATGCCACATAACAATCAAAATACATAAAGTTACTGGTGTATGCAGCCAATCAAAAGCACACTCATCTGAATATTTCTATGAAGAAACAGATGCATGCATTCATCCATTAAACATATCTTCATGCCATGGGGTTTTCCCCAATATAACCTGAAGTTAACTTAAAGCTTATCATTCTAGTACCTGTGGGTATCATTTAAGGTAGTAAATAGAACAAAGTGATACATAACTACATGTACTCAGCCTTTGGTTCAGGGCTCAAACCTGGAGGGAGTTGGTGACGTTTTTGTCTTTGTTGCAGTGTTGTCGGCCCATGCACCCTGTACGACATGCTCCACCGCACACAACAGCACTTGTCTGCCTGACCATCTCATCTGCAACTTCTGGCCGGATTGTCCAAATGGAACAGACGAAGAAAACTGTGGTAAATACTTAGTATTGAATATTGGTGATAGATAGTAATTTAGCAAATTTGAAAATGCATGAGGAAATCTATGGGAAGTGCTTTTTATTGCTATTATCTTGATGTTATCTTTGTTTATAGAATTTGTTTATAGAATTTCTGATTTCTGAATTGATGACGAAAAGCATTTTTTCCTTTTATTCAAAAAGGTCCTAAAATTATCTGTACATGTATTGCATATAGAACCAATCATATTAATACAATGTAAAATGGTGTAATAGTGACTACAATTCAGTATAATTATTCACCAGCTGTAACTGCAATGGAGTAAATACCATAGGCCACCATGGAAGATACACGACCTCGTCCCCAGCCAAACCTACAACCACCACACCAAAGTGAATAGAAGCCGTCCACCAAATTCAATTCTCTTGAAGTGGCCCTATTAAAAACTGCCCTAGTACCCCTCCATGTGTTCAAAGTGTGCGGAGCATCAGGATAGTAGCGCACGGTTATGCTTACTCAAATTAAAGCTCTACTTGGGAAGTCACCAAGAGTGAGACACCACTGTAGATAACTTTTGAAGTGATATTGAACCTTATACTATTATATTATTATTTACTCCATATTTGCCCTTACATAAGCTTACAACAATATATTTAGTGTAACTCTGCTCACATTATTTTTTTATACTTAAACTCGCAGTTCAAAGTAAGCTTAAGAACAAATGTTTACAGGTCAAAAGTAAGTGGAATAAAATTGGTGTCAGGACAATAGCAAATGATTTGTCTTCTACGATTTCACGCATAGACCCATTGTGTGCGTTACCCAGCAACACTAGTCATTTTCCTGGTATTTAGAAGATTGAAATATCCGTCTTTTGGTGATAATTGTTGCTGATTATGTATATTAAAGTCTCAAGTATTACATGGAAATGTTTACAGGAAACATGTTTATTTTTTAAATTGTTAATACATGTAATTTGCATAGAACTGAATGACACATATATCTTATTTTGTAACCACCTTCTAACCGGTATATTTTTTATCTGTACATATGCAATGTAAATTGTTGATGTAACTTTGCTACATGTAGCTATGTGATAAATGTAACAGGTAGTTCACAGTAATCTTCAGAAGGCGGGCTCAGATGACTACATTCAAATCAGATCGTTGGCATCCTTGCGACACTATGTCTTTTCAACTCCCTGGGTAGCATTCATTACATTGCAACCCTAACAGATGTGCTTATCACTCACATTAGCGTTCACTCTCTTGACTTGTACCTATTCAATATGTAGGTACAATGGAGCATTGGGCAACTGTATCAGTGATGAATTTACTCAGCCCATTACCAGACTTGACAAATGACTGGTAATTGAGCCCACAGCTTTCTGGTCATGAGTCCAACTCCATCCACTCGGCCACAGAAGCTTTGAAATAGTTGTGAATCAATGTTAAAGTAATTTTTTTAGATTTACAAAATGTAATCGTAATCATCAATGTAAAAAAGCAATTATTAAACAATGATTGTCTTTTTTTACAATTTGATTATAAAAATTACCCCATCAAATTATTGGAAGAATAGAAAGTGACACATACTCCGTAATTTTCATCATACAATGTACAATGTACCTACATCATTTTGAAGTACCGTATTACATATATTTATATATCCCAATTTGAGCAATTTACATCATGGAATTGTATGCGTCTTTAGGGGCTACTTGGTGTGATATTTTGTAATGAAGTGCCCCAAAAATTGTGAGCAAAGTGAATTTGCTTGTTTGGAAAGTCACTTGTGAACTATAAGTTTCCGAGTTTGTTTTATAAGTTATTGTCAAAGTGAGCTGAATTAACAAGAGATATGGGAGGATAGAAATGCATCACTATGAGAACCATGATGGTGAAAGTAATGTTTTATAGTTTATTATCCATATTCATTCAACTTTACACCACTTACACCAAGTCATGGCATCGACTTTCTTGCCTTGCTCAGCTTCGTGGAGAGGATATACAACACTTGCTGCCACAGCACATGGTGTTCATTGCTCAAATTAGCATTCTTGCCTGACCGGTACATATTTAATGTGTATGTACCACTGAGCAGTTTGCAACCTGTCAGAGATGATTTTGCTCAACACCCACAATCGTACCGAACTGGGAATTGACCCCATGACCTTCTGATCAAGAATCCGACTCCCTATCCATTTGGCCACAGAAGCACATGTAGTGAAAATATTACAATATTTACATTATCAATGGTACATGAAAAAGTGAAGAGGCACAAAATGCTGTCACATACAGATAAGGTACGGATAGTAGAAAAGAAAAAGGACATGCAGTGGTGAGAACTATCGGGGGGGTGGGGGGTGGGGGGGGATATAAGGAAGTCGGATAAGGGAAAAAGGCTGAAAAAAGAGGGATAAGGGAAAAAGGCTAGGATTCTTAAGGATGTACTGTATTTGTAAAGACACTGTATCTGGTAATCTGCCGTATAGTTTATTCACATTTATTTACATGTATACTGCATGATCCTGTTGTTAATTTAATGGAGCAAGATGGTCACCAAAGGTTGAAGACTTGATGAAAGTTAATGACCACTTGGTTACTCAGAGCTGCAAACATTTCTTAAACACTTGCTCTTGGTAATCAATATGTGTGAACTGTCAATTTTGGTGTTCAATAAGAAAAGAAAAGGCTTTCACAAATTATTGTATGGCTCGCTTTGATTTGTTGTTTTGTGCTGAAGGTTTATCAATTGTTATTGTTCACAAATCAATATTACCCTGATGAAAAAAATAAACAAAATGTCATGCTCTACACATTTAAAAAGTGGGGTATTGATAATGTTTCATAATGTCGCTTTTTCGTCAATCAAATCCAGGTCCAAAAATGCAAAGAGCGAAGAAAGATCAGGGTTGAGTGTGAAATGATACGTCAAGGTTTGCAACCAAAGGACGCATGACTACCCCAAAATCTTCATAATCTTTGGCAAATTCTGTGTTCATGATTTATCCTAAAGGTCATTTAGGGCAAGAGAATTTCTTCTGGTCTGCAATTGGCAATTGATCATAGCATTGTAGCCCAACCTCTAACAAGATTAGTCAACATCCCTTGGGAGACAAGTGGAAAAATCACTAATGCAACAAAACTTCATTATTGCCATAAACATGTTTGAATATAAAAATGGCACAATTGCTCTGAAAAAGGGTTTTATAAAAGACGCAAGATATTAAAAATGACAAAGAAGTTTTGTAATTCCATATTGGGTATGTTCCACACCTGTTTTGAATGTGGTAGAAGCCAGATGCTAATGTGAAAACATGATTGACACCTTATAAGGAGCAGTAAAAATCTCATCACAGAACACTGAATACTCACTGTAGCGTGTTGTACATTGTAGCACAGTTTAATCCTTGAGCTGGAACCAGAACATTGACACGTCTTGCTCTTATGCTGCCTTCTATATATACATTGTATGCAATTTACATTCAATGCAACTAAGACATAAGATTGTAATCGATTAAATTTGGCACTTGAGCAAATGGAAAATATATGAATATGTGTGTGCAAGTAGATGCTATAATATCCTGCGAAATTGCCACACATGGATATTGCTTTATCTTTACATTTGAGGCCGTGATTTATAATCTAGCTTCATGTTTCATTTTATAATAGGAAATTGGTACAGAAGTACTTATAAAAGCATGCATTTGGCACACCCTTATTTGTGTAGAAGATTTGTGGTTATTGCCATCATCCTCATATCCTTTTGCATTTCGCAAATGGGAACACCATCCTTTTCTAACAATTCACCTTTCAGAATGTTCAATTTAGACATAACTTCATGCAACGATAATGGAATACAGATTATAGAATATGAGACAGAAACATTGCAGAGTGTACAGCCATTACCTGTTGATCAGTGGACACATTGCCCTCATGGATGCTTAGCATTCGGAGGGTTACTATTAATTATAGAAAGGAAGGCCAGCCAAATGGAAATGAATGAGAGACCCCTGCTTACTCTATTGTATTAATTTAGAACTAATCCATAGCCCTTTAATGCACATTATTGAATGAACAAACAGAAATAAGGCATTGTACTACTACATACACAGATTAGTCATCGCAGCTTAAGAGAAGTGAGTGACTACCATATCATATACATATACCTGCGCCTAGAAGTGTATGTGAAGCCCACCCCATCTCATCCTCTGATAACAAAGGCCCCTTCCTGAGGAACTTTAAGGAAGTGACTAAGCAATGTTACACTCCTATTTTCTAGGGTGTCAGGCCGGCTAATGATGCTCAATTACAGAGAACGAGATAGGAATTCTTATGAAATTAAGTATTTTATGCTCAGCAGTCTCGGAAGGCATTCTTCGCGCACATACAAATAAACTACTTTTTTTGTTATGTGGAAAAAATGTTTCAGTCTGACTTTGTGTTGCCAGTATCATCATGAATGTATCAGTGAGGAAAGCAGCTTTTACGCTTTCAACTTTGAAGTGCAAAACATATTTTTTTTAATCATTTATTAATCTTTTATACAATATGGAAATTTAAGTATTACATACGATATTGTCAATACAGTAAATAACAAAAATTCAACTTTTAATTCAAATCAGATTTATACTATATTAATTGTTCCAACATCAAATATGTTCAATAATCATTTGAAATAAACCACATTTGAATAATTTATGATCCAATTTTTCCAGTATACAATTGTATACCTATAATAAATGAGATTGTCTTTCACACTTGTGAAGATATTTACATTATTATAATCTAAATTATTAAATTTGCACTTTGAATTCTCTTTAAATATAGCATAAGTGATTACAGAAATAATGAAATTGTACGCATTAATTAATAGTTGCACCTTTCTCATAGCTTGGAAAGCCACAAACTATGTGTTTCCATCTTATTTGTATTTTAACACAATTTGAAATAATTTTCAAAGGCTATTGATTCTTATGAAATCATAAAACATATGTTTTGTTGTTTCGAATTCATTACAGATATCACATTTTGCACTTATATTTGTCCATTTACTTAAGAACATACAACAAGGTACAATATTATGCAGGATTTTATAATTAAATTCAGATACTGTAACCCTAAAAAAAATTGCGTGCGATTTAATTTCGCTAAATTTGCATATTTGGGATGATTTGCGAAATTAAAATGCTGTGAAAATTGAAAGAGTTACAGTAGTTCTCTATTACTAGGCCGACATGGGCGATAATGGGGGTATCGCCCGTTTTTAGTGTCATTCGGCTTTTGTAAGTGGAAAATAATATTACCTTTGGTGTCAAAATAAAGTCCATTGTTATTTCAAACTTATCATTGCATTATTTTAGAAGTATTAAGCCTAAGCAAGAACATATTTGAGCTTTAACAGTCACAAAAAATGGTTTTGTCTTGTACCATTGGTTACTTAACTAGCACCTGTCTGACATCGCGATCAATTTAGTCTAGCACAAAGAATCACGCGGCCACTTTGATTGTTCTTGTGCGACCCAGGTATAAAGGTCAAACAATAATGACACGGTTACATAAGGTGACTGACCACTGCTGACCTCTTAGTCAATCAACAAGTCTGTAGTAGGGAAATTACGCAACTCCCGTTAGGTCAGTTTTCAGGCGATTTGCCATCATGTGTTAGGAGTTACATGTATCCACTTGTGTATCGTATTATGTAAACAAAGAAATTAGCCCTGAGACAAGTCACAAAATAAATCGTCGCGAAATGACCCTATGGGCTCATACGCGAAATATTGTAGTAGCTTATATTAATAGGACCACAGTATTTTTGGTATAGGAATTTCCTCTAATTTTTTATGTAGATGTTTTCCATATAGTAAAATTATCATCAAAAGTGAATTCATGTGAATATATAGATTCCATATTACCTCTTTGTCTTACTTTCTTAACCAACATCTGGTAGAATATATTACTCTTACAAATCTTTAATTCTATATATCCTTTTTTGCACAAAATATGTGTTAAAGATCTTATATTAACAAATGGACCAATGCTAACATCTAATTGCATTATTCTTTTTATGACATAGTTTTTCACAATAAATGCATCTTTAATCATAGTTATTCTTTTAGATGTACATTGTACATTCAAGTAATTCTACATCATTTTTTATACTTCCATCAACATTAATGAGATCTCTAACGAAATACCCGGTACATATCATTACTTATCCATCCGTCTAAGTACAAAACACGTGTTGCTTATTTTGAAATATTCACAGCCCCACAGTGGGAGCTGAAGGATTTCATGTACACTTAATCTATCAAATGGTACGACTGCTTTTGCTTTAGTATACTTTGGTAAAAAGGTGACAAATTGTTTAATATAGGAAAAGAATCATTAGCTCCGAATGAAGTTTTAAGAATATAGTCAATGTTGAATCCTATTTTAGATAGCAACATTATGAAATAGTCTTTCCATTTACCATTACTATTCAACAATCTTGGAACCCAAGCTGCTTTTAAAGATTCAAAGAAACTTTCAATATCTATCATATTCAAGCCACCATGATTTTTTGTATAAATTACATTTGACCGCTTTACACAATCTCTTTTACCCCATAGATATTTAAAAACTATTTCTTTAAGTCGCTTTTTTACAAAGTCTGGTACAACCAAAACAGTAGCGGAAATATACAATCTTTGAAATGGCATATGTTTTAATGACTTTAACTTTCCCAAAGAATGTTAATTTCCTAGATTCCCATCTCTCCAGCATCTGTTAATTGAGTCTAGTTTTTTTATCCCAATTCAATAAACTACATTTTTCTTTATTATGACCGATATGTATACCTAAATATTTCACAGGATTTCCAGTCCAAGATATCTCTTCAAATTGTCTGTATCCTAACTCTTTAAGGTTTCCCAACCATATTCCCTTTGTTTTAGATAAATTTAAACCCTGCAGATATATCTACTAAATTCATGAATATTTTACAAAGTTTCTCCAATAGAATCAGGATGTCTTACACATATTGTCACAGCATATTGCATTATTTTATGTTCATTTCCATTGATTAATACTCCTTTGATATTTTTATTTTGTCTTATCATAATTGCTAAAACTTCCACTGCAATAAGAAAGAGAAGTGAATTTCGTTTTGATTACTTGTTTCTGCGTTATCCTCTTTGACCAAACTTTCAATGACATAATTACTCTGCCTAGATTTTTCTATTGCCTTAAATAATTCTACATTGTGTTCTACTTCATTTATTTCATCTACCTTAGCCCTGATCTGTGCACCAATAACCTTTTCCGTATACAATTCATCTAATCTTATTTGAATTTCTACCTTTCTCATAATTTAGCTTTCAACTTTGAAGTGCAAAATGCAATATGCAGGTTTTTTGTAACTTTCAATTAATTTATTTATCCGAGTTATTTTTCTATTAGAGATACATGTAATGCCTAACTAATATAATCAATATAACATTATAACACTATCTGTGACACACCCCTAAATCCTGCATTATGATTGGCTTAGAGCCAAATCAGCCGGTCACCTATTTCTCCATAGTCGACTGGGCAATAGCCCTCTAAAAGTGGGTCACACTTCCGGCTATCTATTCAAATAAGTAAATCAATATATAACCATATTGGCCATCTGTACACTCACTTATTGTATGCCAATGCTAAAGAATTGTGTGTACGTTGGATTTTCTTCAAAATTTACTTGCAAATAAAGCGTAGATGATTGAGACAAGAAAAAAAATTGCTTACTGTTTACAACATAAAATAACAGAATGTTTTCAAAAATTTCTGAATAATACTTCCAGTTCCTAGTATACGTACGTATTTCTAAGTAAGACTGACATGAAATAGTACGTCTGACATTATATCTAAACGTATGCCGTTTGTTATACTACACAGAGATGCGTAAGACGTTTACAAATATCGCAATGGCGAGAGACTTTTGCTGTGCGTGGAACCCGATTAATTCCATGCTATCTTCGTGAGGCTTTTACATTTCTTCAATAATTAACCTTTTCAAGGTCCTACATATATTTTGTTTTATACCTAATGTTAACACTTTTTTTAGCAAACTGCAAGAAATGGTCTGGAAGTTCTATCTTTTCATTCTTTATATTAATAAATTGGTGATATGTATAGAATAGCCTAGATTACATTATGGATTTTATGAATTTGTCAAACATTTGAATTAGCCAACAGAGGGCAGCACTAAAAAGTTACGGTCCTGAGTCCAGTTGCAGTTATATTGATTTTCTCACAGGTGTCACCATATGGATGTACATGTATGTAACCACCTTAAGAACATGGCACAAATTCTGCGATTTTGGCACTTTTATTAATTGTATACATTGCTGCCTGCAGCGATAAAGAAAGTACACAGTGATCCAACTTTGATTTGTATATCTTTTATTATGCGCTAAAAATGATCACTATGTACCACTAATGTGTCATTAGGATGGTTTAATGACACCAAACTATCACGTCAATGGATTAATGTGTACATGTATCAATCTCACTGTCACTTATAAGCATCAATTCTCATTACTTAAGGCTGACGTTTATAGTCTTGAGGGGACAGGAAAGTTTGTTTCATACTTATACCAAAATTTGATTTCATAATTGACACTACTTTTTCCTATGGGTTGGGGTTCACAAAATGTGCTATAATAGGAAAACTTTTGCTGACAAATGGCTCATTTCAAAACATGTTCTACATTACAAAGTGATTATTTTCCTGTATAATCTTTATTGTGCCCTAAGAGATTGAGATTCAACTTTAGATAACTGTAGCATCCTGCATGTAATTTTTATCATACTCACAAAAGCTCCGTCCCGTCTTTCATTTGTGGAAGAGAAGCCTGTGGCTAAGATTGGCGAGATTAAACTAAGCGTAGTAACTGAAGAGGATCCAAGTGTTTTCTATGGGTTGAGGATTTAGAAGGTGAAATTTTGTTTTAGAATTACACGTATGAGGGTTAATGAACCAAATAATTCACCTAAGATTGAGGCTAAAGCCAGGCTCAGTTGGTCCTGAATATTGAAACTGAATTACTTGTGGTAGTGTAGTCATTGGTGATTGACACATTATCTTGTCACAGACATGTTTTTAAAGCTTATGCTCAGAGCCTGATTATATATGTGTTTTGAACACCGCAAGATGATCTGCTCTGTGCATTATGAAAATTCTATTTATTAACAAGGTTAAATAGATAAGTTAGACCAATTCAAATCACGATCAGTGACCAGGTAGGCCCAAAAGAAGAGTTTATTTTGAAAAAGCCACATATCTTCTAAACAATGTTGAGTTACAAGTTACATCCCGTGAACTCATTCCTCTCAAAATTCATTCCTTGTATTAATCTAGAACGCGTAAGCGGTGTAAACGCAAATAGTTGAGGACATAGAATGTCACACTTTATTGGGCTGTTGGAAACTCTGTAAACAAGATGGAACTGATCTTACTCACAATAAAAGACTTGTGGCTAAAGTGAGTATTGTAAGCCTCTTAGCAAAGTGGATGAAATAGAAGGGGCCGAATAGAAGAGATTAAATCCTTGTTAAATGTGCATTCATGATAGACACAACAATTTTGAGTTCATATTGATCTTGAGGTGCATTTTTGAAACAGTTATATTCATGTAGGAATGGTATACATACATCAGAGTAAAGTCGAAAAGGGTTTCTTTCTAACACAATGTTTTCAAGCAAAAAACATTTTTTGACAGACGAAATAGAAAATACAAATTTTGTGGACCAAGATATTACATGTTAGTATCTGCTAAGTATATTACTAATATTGTAGTATCAACAATAGATATATAATCCATCTAACACTTCATGTGGCATAGGTCTGCTCCATAAATAACAATGTAAAATATTGTGTACCTGTTTTAAAATATCCCTCTCAGAATCTTCAAAAGATAGTGCTATTTTACTTTCTACAACATTTTACAATGCACACCTTGGATACATTGGTACAATGAGAAACATTAAGTTCCAATCAAAGGGTATGCTGGACACAGTTTACCTTTAACTGTCCCTAAATCTAAGAAACACCTGCTGACATGTTTGTTTTATACCTCGAATCCATAATCAGTTGTTTGCATGATGCAGTAAAAAAAGCGTATGCTGCCAGCATATATTCACACCATTACAACACACTCATCATTGTGAAGTGTCTAATCCTTCACAGTGGCGCTTTGACTTTCAGAAGAATTCTCGGGCACTGCACTTTGCTAATAAATAAATTTGAAACTGAAAAAGAATTTTTACAAAATTAATCAACAAAATAAAGCTTACGCAGTTGGGAGGTTGAGAGGTTTCCTTCGATGTGTTTTAGGACAAAGCAACGATTAATCATTGTGTCTTTTACTGTTGTTATCTAAGAGGGAACCACATTTGTATCATAATTGCTTAGAATATTCTCATGTGTATAATGCCTTAATGCTATTTGGCTTTGATAAAATTGTCATGGTTATTGAACCAACCAGAATTTCTCACTATTTTACAAGTTACAAGTTAATTCATCTTCTAATCTTTGCATTCAATGAATAAAGTTACCATTTTTTGTCGTTTTCCGTACTTTATATTTGAGCCCATGTGTGGTTTCTTCATAACTTTTGTAGAACAATAAGTAGATCAATTATAATCATAATTTTAATGATTATAATGTATTAGCTATTTTGTTGTAATTATACTAGTGATAATTGAAGTCATTTACAGTTTTGTGTGCATGTTGAGTGAAGGTTACACAATTGAAGTTTTATCACCAGTGCGTATATTGTATAGATGAATTTACTCAAGTGGTACCACCTGCATACAGTGTATTAAAGTGACAAAACAAATAACTGAAGTGCTATGACCAGTATGTATATTATAATGATGAAAAACTGAAGTTGAATGATCAGTATGTACAATGTACCAATAAGTATTTATTATAGTGGTTGAGTGTGAGTTGGCTCAACATGTTATATATCCTGATATTTTCCCCATACCATAACCCCTTTAAGATAGTGATAGTATCATATTTGTGCTTCTGTGGCTAAGTGGATAGGGAGTTGGACTCATTAACCAGGAGGTCGTGGGTTTGATTTCTGGTCTGGTCTGGTAGTGGATGTTGAGCAAACTCACCCCTAAATAATTGCACACAGCTCCATAGTACCTACTCATTGATTAGGTACAGGTCTTTGCGTTAAAAGAGTGAGTGATGGAATGTGTGAGTGATTATCATTGTGCACTGAATGTGCTGCCAGTGCAAGTATGTAAAAAATGGTCAATTGAGCAATAAGGGTGCCAATAACCTGGTGTTAAATGAAAACTCATGAGAGCAAGACTTGGATTATCACTATTAACCACCACATTATCTACTTTCAGAAATGTTTATCGGTGGTATTAAGTAATTGGTATTTAGTATAAAAATAGTCAACCATAATGAGCATCATGTCTCTGTGAGACTGATAGAGCTCAAGTCAGTGTCTGGTGTTTATCAGCCACATTGTCTCCTGCACTCATCCCAACATATGAGTCGTGCTGGGACTCAAGTGGCTATTAGCTGCACTGCCCACTAAAACATCACCGATACACAGAAAGCTTTACTTGTTTTCGATAGCAATGTTGTAAAACTTACCTGGGCATATGTGTTCATTATCAATCAAATATGTTCATTACGTCTGAGTGTCCTTAGGCTGCCAAATGAATGGCGTTTGTATGTAGAGGCCAGTACTTGATGTCTGTACAACTTGTTTGTCATATGTGATAATACATGTATACGTGACATTCAGAACACCCCAATTTATATGACGTCAACAGTATTCACAAATCAGTTTTGGAGTTTACATGTAATAAGACTGTCAACACGCCGTGCCACATTTCCGGGTTACATTACAAGATTCTTAGTATGGAACAACATGGTAATAAACGTGCATCCATGATATTTTCTCTGCACACAGATGCCTATGACTGACTACTTCTGTAACTCTAATAAGTTCTGCCCTGAAAACGGAAGACACGAAGGCTACTAGAAATGCATGGTAGAGGTACAGTATTCCATTACGGACATGAAGTGATTACCAGTTATTGAAAGGAAAATGTTTCCAAAAGTGCTTTTACAATTACATTGTATTACTTTACACATTGCATGTGTCTAGATTTAAACCGTCACTTTGAACATGATTTTTGGCGAAAACTCGTGTAGCTTATGCTAGCTTTCGGTCAAATCGCATGACCTTTGTCAACAGAGTCTATTCATCATAAGATCATAGTGTTATGATGTTAGCCCCTAGGATGTTGGTCTAGATTGCCAGATGTTCATGTGCACTCACATCTACATGTATCTCTGGTTTATAAGGCTGCGGTCATAGAACTCCTCATGCTCTAGTTTTTATATGACATATTATAATCATATAATCAGTAGTGTAATAATGTTTTAATAGTAAAATGAATGAAGATATCGCTTTTGCATACATATATGTTAATATCAATGTCCAACTAGTTTTAAACGTAAAATTCCTGATTACTACATGTATGTATCATCGTATTAGAATATAATCATAGGAGAAATTTATGCATACATAATAATCAAACACGAGACGATTCAGCCATACTGTTTCATAGAAAAAACTAATTATACAATGTTACATTCAAACAATGAGGAACAAATTAAACTACTTCTTTGATTGTATAAATTGAGCCAAAAGTTTTACAATTAGCATTGACTTGGCCAATGAAGATGTCTTTATGTACTTTTGTACATGGTACCATTAGGTCAACAATAGCAGCAGCTTCGGTTTTCTCTATCAAACAACATAACAATTGAAATAGATACTTCATTCAAGGAATAGATCAAGTAGGTAATAGATATGATCTTCAATAGACATACATGTAAACTGCCCTTGAAGAAGCTAACAATCATAGTGGAACCTGACCAAAGTGTTCATGTGGACACCTCCCTCAAAGGATTATTCAAGTTTTATGTGAACACTTTTGACTTCTCTCGCTTTCACGTTATTAAAGACACTTGTCTAATATGAACACTTTTTTTGTTATACTGTATATACTTATCATGACTACATTTTGTGTATCTCTCTGTTTATTTTTGTGGCACCTGGTTATAATCGCAACATCAACTTTTTATTATTGGTTCCTATAAATAAGTAAATACCAATAAAAAATAAAGGAGAGAGTTTGCCGACTTTGAATTGCATCCTCAAGTTTGTCAGACAAAAGAACAGCAGATATTGGGTGTTGAGCAGCCTCATCCTTACTGGTTGAAAATCATCCCATCTATTATGTTTAATATCCATTTGTAGTAATATAGATTTTTGTATGGCTTGCTTTTTTAAGTGTACTATTAAGGTTCGTTTACAAATGACATCATCACATTTTCGGGCATTTCTGATCCCCCCCCCCTGTCATAATGCGCCATTATTCTTCACCCCCACCCCCTCTCCCCTCCCACTTTGATGTATCGTTTTTACTTACTCTTCATAACACTTTTTAAAGATTTTTTACCAACACTCATTATAATCCACCATGTTTCATTTCACATTGCTATGGATCCAAGAAAACAACCACCACACCATATTGGTATTTTGCATTTGATACAATTACATTGGAATATTATTCTAGTGGTGAGATCGCTGTATCAAGAGTGGTGTCTGCGTGCACAAGTGAGCGCTAGCAAACTTTTCACAAACTTCATCACCATGATCCACAGACTCTGTTCAAACGTTAACATAGAAATTTCTGTTGAATAAATAAATACACACGTTCAGTTGTTTTTGAACCATATCTCTGTTGTATAAATAAACGTGTGATTGGTTTCACATTATGAATCAATGAAGATAACCATGGATATCCCACAAATGTCATGAATTTAGACTGTCGCGAAAATATAGAGTTTGTGTTGAATACAGAATACAGAGTGTCTAGAGTAGAACACAGTGCGCTCAATGCGTTCTTTTAAACGGCCACCTTACAAATAATAGCATACACCACGTTACACTCAATGCGCCAGCGCGGACTACATGTATGTGATGTTTTGTATGTTGTAGTAATGCATTTATTATGTTAATGAGCTTCGTACGTATCTGTATTTTCACTCACAAAGTAGTGAGATCACATCATCAAAGTAGTGATCAACGCATATCCCACACGGGTATTAACCAATCAGAATTGAGAATGAACAACAAAGTGGTGAGAATATCATAATGGACATTTCCATCAACACCGTCCGTATATGGAGTGAGTTGCCTCGGTGGCCGGCCACCTGTCGTCATCTATATAGTGCTGCTCACGGAACACACGCCACTTTGACAGTGCATCATAGCAACACATGAATGTGCAGCCACTTTCTTCGCAACAGCTCGTGAAAACTTTGCTCTGATTACATAATGGCGTTAATGGTTTTTTGATCAGACAATCGTGTACTTTTATCGTTTGGTGACTGTTGGGTGATAGAATGATTAGACATTCATGATGTTAATGGATAAGAAGGCTACTGCAATAGATGAAATAAAACTAACGACATCATGCTCCATAATTGAAATGAATGATCATTTTCATGTTTTGACACTGATCAGATTGCAACATTTGTAATGTGCAGAACATCTTACTATCCAGAAAATTATATTTAGAAGTACAGTACATGTACGAGAATCATGTGTTTATACTTGAATTTGGCAGATTCTGTTTAAGGAGAGTATTTGGTGTCACAGTTTCTTCAACCACTGTATGTGTATCCTATAAGGCGTCAAACAATGAAACATTGTTAGATTGAACATTGCAAAAAACATGATGAGTTTAGTATTGAATACAATTTATCCACGTACATGTCTACATGTATGTAAGAAAATCTTCAAGTCTATTTCGGACTACAATTTATAGCATCTAGCAGGACTCGAACACTAGTGCAAAAAGTTACCATTGCGGTATAATGTTGTAACCACAAAAATGTCGATACCAGGAGACAGTAATAGAAAGTTGCTTACATGTGGACACTTCATAAACACAATTCTCAATGATCCATATATAAAAAATGGAAAATACTGTTGATTATAGCATTTAATAGAATAGCTTGGAAGCTTTGAAAATAACCAAATGTGTGAGCATTAATGGCCCTTTTCAACAGATTCTGTTCAGTCTGCACACTACAAGAAAAGGATTCATTGCAATGAAGAGACGCATTCATCAGATATATTCCGTGGAACAACTCACTTTAATCATGACATTTTACAAGCATAAGAATCTGGATTGCATTTTTTATAATATGCCATGCATTGCTGCTGCCAAGAGAGCATCATAACTACAGACCCTGATTACACACGCTCAATAAAAGATGTTCGTCATGTCATTTCCACATTTGTGCATTATTGTTGTGTGTTTTCTAACCTGCCATGTTGTGGTTCTGGCAGGAGAGAGCTGTGACTTTGACCAGCTCACCGCCTATGAGGCTGGCGCGGTGGGCCTGGGCCCATGCTCCACATGGTCCCTGCCTCTAGCCTCGGACGGCACGGCGGGCTTCGTGAGCCACAATGCCCTCACCTCACCAGACGTTGGGCCCAAGATTGACAATACGACGCGCAGCGAAAAAGGTATGTGTCTAGTATATACTGTATACCCTTCAAGTAACAGCATCTCTATGTATAGCAAACACCTCTACAGTAAAGGTTGGGCAGATCCGGAGAAGTTGGTTGAGAGTTTGCACCGCGCTCTTAAGAAAAATATCTTTAGCCTCACGCCTTGAAATTGAATAAATTGTCTCAGCTTCGCAAATCCTTGCAGAATGCCTCTTTATACACTTATAACGAAAGCTGGATCCACTCCTTTGAGAAGACTGTTTATTGCATACCCTATAAACCTCTTTAATGTGAGCATCTATTTATAGAGTCCACAGGAAACTGGTCCCTGGGTTAGTATGATAGAGAGGTTCCATTGTTCAATAAAGCCTTATTAGTATGAGTATGAAATATTGTCCGATTTAGACAAGTGTATCAATTAGTGAAACATTTTAGCAATTATGTCTACAGGTGTTAAATGGGAGGATGAAAGTACAGCAATACCTACAATTAAGACCACCTCTCTATTGAGACCACCTCTATAATAAGATGAACCTCTGTATAGCGACAGCCTCTATTGAGACCACCAAACACTGGTCCCAAAGGTGGTCTTAATAGAGAGGCTCTACTGTATGTCTTAGTTGAGAGTTGTCTGCATTACATGTAAAAGCCGTGGACGGTAAGTCGAGAGAGTTGTACTGGAGTTACCCAAACAAGATGGAGGCATAGTCCCACAATTGAAATGTTTTTTGGTTTATTTTTTAAATTTCTGGTACTAAATTTAATGGTTTAATAGGTGGTATATATCAGAGGTAACTCCCGCAGAACGTCCGACGGCTAAACCCCCGTGATGTAGTCAGGCATCCCATCATGTATGAGTACACAGAACAGCATCACGCTTACAAAATAATCATAACTTTGAATTATATCAGGACTTGTATCAGGACTGTTGTTTGGGACTGAGCTATTTGCCTTTTTCCTAGTACACTACAAACGAAACAGACAGCACACTGATCAAAAGGTGCATTGTCAATGAAGTTATTGTTCGCAAACCTATGTATAAATCAAAGGTATATATGGTGTATAAATCATCTTGGTTTTTCTTTGAAATCATGTACACTGATGTCAGAAAAGAGAAAATATCTCACCAGTCTATTTGAGATCAGTACTTCAAAGGATGTGATTCCTATTGGTGGAGCTATGAACACCAGTTATTACATAGCAAGTGCTTTGTTTGTGGTCATACTCTGTAGCATTGACCATTAGTTCACAGTGATCTGCAGTGACAGGTTTCTTTCTTTCTTTTTATTGGTTTCACATTATCTCATTGAATGCTGCCATTTATTGTTTTCTTGCACATAGAAAAAAATCACTTTGAATAGCATACACAGTTAGAATACATACATGTAATTATGTCACAATTCATGAGTAGAAAGTAACCTAAATCAAAATGATGGCAATAATAAAAAAAAAATAAATAAAAATAATAATAATATTATTCTACCTTATGAAGGGATCCAATAATGGTATAATATGATTTTTGCTGCCATACACTTAAAATGACTGGTTTCATTCTACAGCAACTGGTGTTTTGCACTCATGAATTTATTGCTTATATAATCACAGTGTGTGTTTTTGTCTTTCTGGGTTTGTCAAATGTCACCAGGTTGGGTATTGCTGATTTTGTTGACCAATTATCAAACATTTGTGTAAGAATGGAATAAATATATAAGGATAAAAGTAGAATTTTTTTTTGTTTTTTTGTTTTTTGATAGATTTCTAATCAATATAAAGATAAAGTCATTCTGACGTTTAGGATGTTAGATATGCATTCTCACTACCACCTTCAACAATATAGAACACAATTTTGTGACTGTCCTGATGTACTCTGTTATCCTTGATCGACGTTTGCAATCTGCTTGCCATCATGATATTAGGCATCCAAGGCTATTCAAGGAAAAAGCATAGTCAGAAAGTAAAAGTGTTCTTTAAAAGTGTTGTTATAATGTTGTTGATGTTTTGTGGGCTAACTGCTTTTTGACTCCTGGTTGGTCACTTTTCATAGCTCTGGTTCGTGAGCAAATTTTAATGAGTTTCATATTGTGAATTATCATATTGATTTAAGTTAAATACCAATCTAACTCTGGCCATTTGAGGGTCATTATATGCTTGACCATGAGCATCTTAGGTCTTTATATTTGAATGTATTTCTCATACCTGAAATTCAAATTGAAACAAGATCGAATACGATCTAGTATCTGAGTGTGTGTAAAAGTTCATGATCAAAGCACCTTTAACATTAAGGCATCACTTTGTCACTCAAAACTTGCTTTTGAGGATTTGACATCTTTCAATTACAGCTCGGTAAAAATATGCATAATCTATATTAGGTGATATTGTCAGGTAAAAATTCTCTCTCCAATTTAGTGAGAGCTGTGAGCTGATTGGCTATTCAGTGTCATTACACTTGGGAAGACCAAAGAGTGCCATGTGCCAATTAAAAAATGTATCTTTAATTGATACCAGAGATGATGCTTTTAAACTTACGTGATTTTTCACCCGTACTAACACGGGTCATCCCGGTGCATTTTGCTTGAAAATTGATGTGCATTGTTTTGTATGAAAATGTCACCTAAGTTGGGATATGGATTAGTTATTTGAATTAGAGCTTTTATATAGGGTAAAAAAAATATTAATTGTACCTTTTTTCTAAAATAAGTGGCTAAAAATATTGGAAATCAATCCATGTAATAATCAATAAATAATAATGTTTGAATGCATATACTATTTAAAAATATACTAATTTTACTGTAGAATAGTTAGTTGAGTTGATGGAAATAATCCCCTGTGTTGTGCTTAAGTCTATATATGGCCATTTTTGCGTAAAATATTATTATTTATTTGCTTCCCATTAAGTTTTGCTGAATTTTTAAAATGTGCATCAATCAAAAGTTGCATTGATGCTTTAAACCTGTTTTTGTATTTCAAAGAAAAACTTTGCCCAGAAGAAGTTATTGAAAATTAACTTGTAATAATAATAAAATTTGTATTAATAATTAATCCCCAATAATAATGATAAAAATAATAATAATAATAATAAAATTACAATGATATTATGAAATTCATCGGATTACATATTTGAAACTTAAGACATCAAAGACTTGGTTTAGTATTATACAGCAATATTCTTGTTTATGTGGTTTTCTCCATTTCAAATCTATTTTCAATATTTTCAGAGGGCTTCCCATGTCACTTAAAATACATAGTGTCAAATTCTAAATGTAATTGTCTGTTTTCCAAAATTTTGTAAGCATGTCACCAGTTTTTTTTTTATTGCTGATTTTGTGAAATAATCAGAGATAGTTTTTATCCCCAATATCAGCACACACACTATTTTTTCATTTCAGGTGCCCGAGATCTATAGTATTACTCTATATAACATTTGCTAATCCCCTGTGTTATTGGTTGATTGGCTCTGTCACCAGGCTAGCCACAAAAAATTATAATCCCTGCAACACAATAGATATTCAGTATCATTATACTACAAACCGTTGCTTTTCCTTTATTTGATTAAAATAGTCTGATTTGATTGTATACACCCACCTCCCATTATGTTTATTATGGCTTTCTGCAATCTATCTAAAAATGTATCTTTTATTGATACCACCAATTGATGCTTTTTAAAGTTACTTTTTTACTTCATAAAAAGTGATGTTTTTGTATTTCAATGTCACCTAAGCTTTGCCCATATATATATAGTTATTTGCACTAACTTGTAATAATAATAATAATAATAATAATAATAATAATAATAATAATAATAATAATAATAATAATAATAATAATAATAATAATAATAATAATAATAACGCATAATAATAATAATAATAATAATAATAATAATAATAAATAATGGTATAATATATTTTTTTAATAATAAAATGAAGGGATCAATAATGGTATAATATGATTTTGATGCCATACACTTAAAATGACTGGTTTCATTCTTTGCTGCCATATATAAAACTGGTTTTTTCACTCACTCGAATATTGCTTATTATAATTGTTGTCTGTTATTAATGGGTCATAGGTTTGATTTGTGGACTAATCAGAGATAGTTTCTGTCTGTCTTCATATCTGGGTTTGTCAAATGAATAGGAAATTGGTTGATTTTGACGTGATATATTTGCATTTCATGAAATGATTTTGTCATTCAATATACTATGGTTTACAACATACAGACCATATTTCATATCTCGAAAAAAAAAAAAAAAAACTTATAAAACATTTACAAATCATGCTGTTTAGCCATAGTCTATGGGTGACGAGCGGTGATGGTCAAACACATGGCGATGCATGTGATTCATGTTCAAAATAAAATTTAGTTAAAACAACTTGAGCTTTATTATTGACGAGTGGAATTGCATATTACTGCAGATTATTTCCATCAGAATTATACAAATACAAACCGTGTGTTGATGTTTTCTGGTTAAATTCAATATACAGATGGATTAGTCAACATACAGACCATTATAGAGGTTTACCTGACAATCTAAAAATTATCATAGAAAAAGACACTTAAAATTTGATGCAGATTCTTATTTTACACTTTCAGTTCATACTTTACATTTGGAAAGAAATGTCCATTGATCCCATCAATAGTCGTAATGTTCGTTGATGTGCTGTCAAATCCACTACGATTTGACTAGCAAAGTTTGATCATCGAATGTCCTGCTATTTCACAATAATTGGTATGGTTAAAAAACGAATACTTCTGTAGATTACATACATAGTAATAAAATATTTTTGGGACAGGTATGGATGAGATACTGACATATTTATTACCGAACCAGCGTTTGACAATGACAGCCATACGGTGAAAAACGTGATTAGGGGAAGAAAAGTGTCCGAACATTTTGCTTAGTATTTCAGCACTTGCCATCGCTAGAAACATTTAATTAATACATATGTAATCTACAGAAGTATGCGTTTCCAACCATATCAATTATAAGAATTTAGTAGCATATTTTACTACTAAACTTTGAAGGTAAAATGTGCATTATATCGAAGTGGATTTGACAAGCTGATTAGTCTATGCCTACAATAAATGTTATCTTGCTGAGTTTCTATCAAGACAATATTATTTATCTCATGAAAACAAGAAACTACTCACTGTTGTTTATACATATGTGTACTATTTTATAATTTAATGTATCATATAAAGTCATATAATAAGTTTTTTGGTCATCTTCATTTCATTCACCTATGAATACTTAGTCACTTCAACCATCCCCAACGTCGCACCTGCTCGCACCTGTTCAGTATTTTACGTCCACTATAGGAAACATAGGACGTTACCTCTCTTGGTAATGCTCTTTGGACTAATTATCAAACATATGTGTAAGAATGGAATACATATATCAGGATGAAGTAGATTTTTTCTTTGTTTTTTGTTTTTTGAAAGATTTCTAATCAATATAAAGATAAAGTCATTCTGACGTTTAGGATGTTAGATATGCATTCTCACTACCACCTTCAACAATATAGAACACAATTTTGTGACTGTCCTGATGTACTCTGTTATCCTTGATCGACGTTTGCAATCTGCTTGCCATCATGATATTAGGCATCCAAGGCTATTCAAGGAAAAAGCATAGTCAGAAAGTAATGTGTAGCCTACTTCTTTTAAGTGTTGTTATAATGTTATGTGTTTTGTGGGCTAACTGCTTTTTGACTCCTGGTTGGTCACTTTTCATAGCTCTGGTTCGTGAGCAAATTTTAATGAGTTTCATATTGTGAATTATCATATTGATTTAAGTTAAATACCAATCTAACTCTGGCCATTTGAGGGTCATTATATGCTTGACCATGAGCATCTTAGGTCTTTATATTTGAATGTATTTCTCATACCTGAAATTCAGAATTGAAACAAGATCGACGTATACGATCTAGTATCTGAGTGTGTAAAGTTCATGATCAAAGCACCTTTAACATTAAGGCATCACTTTGTCACTCAAAACTTGCTTTTGAGCCTTTGACATCTTTCCAATTACAGCTCGGTAAAAAATATGCATAATCTATATTAGGTGATATTGTCAGGTAAAAATTCTCTCCAGTTTAGTGAGAGCTGTGAGCTGATTGGCTACTTTTCGTGGTTACACTTGGGAAGACCAAAGAGTGCCATGTGCCAATGCCCGATATTATATAGAGTGGAGTAAAGATATTCTTTCTGTAAATAACAATCTGTAAATAATCTAGGAATAACATGGTGGTAATTGGTTATCTACTTAACAGGATTATTCTGAAAAATAATAAGCTACTCAATTACACTTACTAATTATTATCGTATCTGCTTCAATGTCATAACTATTCAAGTATAGATGATTGGTGAAAAAAGATACTTATCAGTACTGGAACAAACGACCCAACTGTATGTTAGTTAATCATGATAGGTGACATGAATGAAAGAAAGTGCTGAGAACTCATTGTAGGATTCTCTCCAAATTACATGATTATTCGTTTGAATATTTACTTATATTATCTGTTTTTTTGCGTTTGTGTTTTTTTCATTGACAAATGCCAAAGTGCAAAGGTTCACAGTTTAATACAGCATTACAAAAAAAAGATGATAAGGTCAATGGCAGATCCAGGTTTTTAGAAAAGAGGGGGGGGGGAGCACTTAAGGGATTTCATGGGTTTCGTATGCACGATTGATAGTGGACATGTCAAAAACCATACAAAAATGAAGTATTTTGATGGGAAAAGGGGGGGGGGGGAGGGGGTGCGCGTGCCACCTGTGCCCCCCTGGATCTGCCTATGTGATAAAGGACCTGATTACCAATGGTGGTGGTAGAATCTTGGGATTCTAACTTAAGAGTTGGAAGCTTAGAACAAACTGATTACAGAATATATAATACTGACACTGTTAGAAAGATACAGAACATTCATGAAATTAGAGGAATCGGCGCAATAAAACGTAACAATTCGAAACAAAGATATGGCCATCATGGTTTTCTTGGAACGGCTCAATTACTGAAACTACAATATTTATTATTATCGAAATAAACAGAAAAAACGTAACAATCAGAACATTCTCCCATACTTCTCTAGATTGGCGTCCATCTTTGATACTTATTTGCTCATAAATCTTCGGAATTCTTTGGATGTTCTCGTTTATTTATGCCAGAGCGACAGCACTGATTGCTTAAAAAGTACGAATGCTGTACAGACACCCAATGAAATGAAAATCTGTCAAAATGTCCAGCGTGGTCGTGAACTTTTAGAAATATTCTTTTTATGAGGGGAACCTACGGAAAATACTAATAAAAGGGTAAAAAACAGGATAAATGTAATTTCAGGTGAGTTATGAAGAAAGCCATATTACTTTCGGAAGATACAGAACCTTTTTACGTTCGTAACAGTCGCAACAATGAGAAGAAATAGGACAAAAATGTAAGGAAGCATATATTTCGCTTCTGTGTCTTCTGAAGGGATCAGTACTGTACATGAATTGTATGTTCTTTGTTTTTGTAATGTTCACTTCACAAGGGGTTTGCATCATGTTTATCATCGTCATGTTGAGATAATGGAGCATAAGTCATGTTCAAAGAAAGGTCAAGTTGTGATCAGTTAAAGCTCTAATGATGCTAATTTTTAATGGTAATATATAGAGTGCATGTAGTATGTATTGAAAATTTAGTAAGCTTTGCCATTTATTTTTTTTAAGTAATTGTTTAACACCTTTTAAAATTGTTGTCAATTGATTAACATAGATAACATAATTTCTTTTTTTAATTGCCTTTTAAAGCACGGCAAATATTCTTGAATATACCATATTTTAAGCATGATTTATCACATGTTCAAATACATTATATTCTCTTAATATTTGTTGTACACGTTAAGACTCAAAAAGCAAGTTGCCGCCATTTCCTGATTTAGTTGTATTTATATAATTGCCTGTCTCAAAACAAAATCACAAAACCAAGTTGTGAGCAAATGTTTGTAATTGATATGAAGCTCATATATCTACCGGTAAAATCTAACAATTCCTTTCTTACAAACACAACCTGTGTGCTGTTTACACTGACTCATCACACATCTAGTCAGCGTTGGTCAATGAATTATTAGCTTATCTCTCATAAAAATCTCGAAAAAAAGACTTGCACTGGGTGTGTAGCCCTGAGTGCTTGCCAAGGCGGTGGTGGCGAGTGCTTGCCAAGCGAGCCAATGTGGCCATGTTCTCACCGGTCCATGCTGATGAGGACTTGGGAGCAACTCTATCACAGTACAAGACCCTGGACTTGATCTTATGACTTGGTAAAAATCGCAGACCATGCATGCTTGCAATAGGGTTTATCATATTTTGGTCTCTTAAAACAGCATGTTTTTACTGGCCACTGTGGTACTGTATGATAATAGGTGCTCATTTACATTCTGTTTTGATGACTAATTGGCTGTCTAATTCAGCACTAATAATATTCATCTGACTTGAATGTTCAGTCTGCTGTTAAAAAAAGGAAAAAAACCTTGTCATTAAGAATAGAATCATCATAGATAGAGCTATTTGGATATTTTTATGTGACATTTTAGTAAGAAATGTTTGTTTATAATTCACAGATGTAACTCAATTCCAATATATCTATGTGTAACGTAGATAATATAAAGTTAGATGAAGTGAAATGGTGAAAAATTTGACTTCTAAGAGTTTGAGATAAACATGGGGTACTGCAGCATATCTTGAGATAATATTGTTGGTGGATATGTCAGTAGGTTACCTAAACTACTTCTTTACCTGTCAAAGAAAAACTGCTTAGAAGAAAATTTGCGTTCAAGCTTGATGAATTTCCTTGATTAACTTGATTTTGTTCATGACGCCGCATAATTTGAGAAGTCTGTCTCTAAATAAGGATTTGCTCTGCTTATTGCTTGTAATATGGATTATGCATAAAAACGAGTTTCATGCACCAAAAATAAATTCACCAAATGATGACAAACAAGATTGTGAAAATAGAATGTTGTTTATTAATTTTTACTAAAAACTTACATATTGAATCTAAACCATTTCATCTATTTATAAACATGATTTTCCACACCTACATGTATTTTGTATATTAGAACCCTGAAGTTTTTTAATATATATATGTACAATATTGTAATTACAGTATATTGTAATATATGGGAACCTCTGTGCATGTTTCAGGGCACTTTGCGCTGTTTGTCAGCGCTGTTCATGATAATGGCACATCAGCGCGTGTGCTGTCGCCCTGGTTTGGGGCGAGCGGGCGTGCGTGCACTGTGCGCTTTGCCTACATCATGACTGGCACCCACGTGGGGCTGCTCACTCTTGCCTTAGAGACGAGTGCCGGCGCCATGGCAACCCTGTGGCAGCAGAATGGAGACAATGGATACGTGTAAGATACAGTGCAATCTCCAAAGGCAGATCCAGCAGGGGTGCAGAGGGTGCACCCCCCCCCCCCTTTTCCCACCAAAATATTTCATTTTCATAGGGTTTTTTGCACGTCCGCCATCCATTGCGCGCAGGAAACCCATGAAATCCCTGAAGTGCACCCCCCTTTTTCTAAAAACCTGGATCTGCCATTGATCTCCAAAATTTATATCTCAATCTATAAAGACACCACAGCTGCATGTATGATAGGATAATTTTTTTCAGTAGCAAACTTTAATGAACAGCCATAAAGAGATCACTTTGTTTTTGAGACCTTTTACGACCAGTCCTTCTATTGATTTTAAAATCTATCGAACAAGGAAGAAAACAAGCAAGCAAGCAATGAATCACATGCTTAATTTGTAGGCCAGGACCTACAGGACTGACTCAGAAGGACACAGAAACGTAACGAATTTAGAGGAATTGGCGTAATAAAACCTATTAATTTATAACAATTCGAAACAAAGTTATGGCCATTACAGTTTTCTTGGAACTGCTCAATTGCTGAAACTACGATTGTGACGATTTATGAAATAAATGGAAAAAACATAAAAATCACATTTCTCATATTTAAATTTCCGCACATTGGTGTCCACCTTTGATACTTTCTTGCTCATAAATATGCGTATTTGTTCGGATGTTCGTGTTATTTCCAACACAGCTACAGCCCCGATTGGTTAAAAGGTGAGGACCTAGTAGAGATACCCATTTAAACAAAAATCTTTCAAAATGTCCGGCGTGGTCATGAACTTTCATAAATGCTTTTTATTACTGGAACGTCCATAAAATGCGTAATATAAGGGTAAAAAACAGAATAAACGTATCTTCAGGCGAGTTATGAAGAAAGCCATAACTTGCTGAAGCAACAGAATATTTTTTCATTTGTAACAGTCATCACAACAAGAAGAAATCGGAAAGAAACAATAACAATCATAATGTAATTATATATATTTCACTTGTGTATCCTTGGGATGTCTTTGCTTTACCTCAACTGTGATTATTTCACATCTACTTATAAAACAGCAGCTGTAGGGTAAGCTGCCATAGCATATATATGCATGTGTTTGTCGTGTTCTAGGGGCAGCAAAGATTTAGTTAACAAATAGCTCCATATATTCACTGATTACACAAATCAGTAATAGCCTGCATTGTAATGTGTCCATTTCTTGCTGTTACATAGGAATAAAAGAGACAGAGCAAAATACCGGTAAGATGCTTAATTTTCCTGGCAAGCAAATGTTGTTTTTTCAGCTGTTGTATTTATCATGTGAGTGAGTTGTAGAATAGAATGAATGTAGTTACCATGTTGTAATTGTTTATAATTGTTTATAATTTTTATAATTTTTTTTCAACTGTTGTATTTATCATGTAGTACCTGAATTTTAGAATAGAATGAATGTATCAAAGAATGAACACTTCTCTCATCTTGGGTTTCTTCATTCATAATATATAAGAATTTTTTAGATACCAATAGAAACCATTGGGGCTGACATTTTGGCGAGACTTTCGCTCTTTTCACAAGAGCTTCTTCAGGCCGAATGATGGTCCTTAGTTGGTCATGTGACCGCCATGGCTGTGGCAGTCACATGACAGCAGTGGCAGGAAAACAGGGGGCAGGACGTAGCCGGTGTCTCGGTTCATCTCAGGGCGCCGTACCCGGATTTCCACGGCTTCCCTGATCTTTCTACAGATTTCTAAGTCCTCAAGCGCCACAATTTTGAAGTCTCTGGGGCTGATGGTATGGCCCGTGTCTCTAATATGGTCACCTACAGCGGTGGGCACTCTCTTGTGGTTAAGGTGCTCTTTTATACATGTACTCAGCGTTCTACCGGTCTCACCAACATAAGTGTACCGGCACTGTGGACACCTTACTTCCTATATAATCCCACATTTAGAGTCATCCGGAGACTTGTCCTTTGGAGTGGGCAACATGGATTTGATGGTGTTGAAAGGTTTGTGGTATGTGTTTACACCATGTTCACGGAACACACGGGTCAGTTTCTCTGACAGTCCTCTCACATAGGGGATGCAGACTGGGTTTTTTATACTCACTCCACTGTTTGCGTCATTAGATGACTCTTTGACTTTTGGCCTTGGTAATTTAAACACCCATGGTTTGTATCCATTGTCTTTCAACACATCTCTAAATGTGGGATTATATACGAAGTACGGTGTCCACAGTGCCGGTACACTTATGTTGGTGAGACCGGAAGAACGCTGACTACACGTATAAAAGAGCACCTTAACCCCAAGAGAGTGCCCACCGCTGTAGGTGACCATATTAGAGACACGGGCCATACCATCAGCCCCATAGACTTCAAAATTGTGGCACGTGAGGACTTAGAAATCCGTAGAAAGATCAGGGAAGCCGTGGAAATCCGGGTACGGCGCCCTGAGATGAACCGAGACACCGGCTACGACCTGCCCCCCCGTTTTCCTGCCACTGCTGTCATGTGACTGCCACAGCCATGGCGGTCACATGACCAACTAAGGACCGTCATTCGGCCTGAAGAAGCTCTTGTGAAAAGAGCGAAAGTCTCGCCAAAATGTGAGCCCCAATGGTTTCTATTGGTATCTAAAAAATTCTTATATAGAATGAATGTAGTTACCATGTTGTAATTGTTTATAATGAACACTTCATGTATTTGTCTATTTCTACAAATACCCCTCTACAAGTCGCATCATTCGAGGTACATGTAGGGTACGTGCTCAAATGTGGGTTGCTAGGTGAAAATGGTAACCACACAAAGCCTGTTTTAGATTGACTCAAAGGTTCATAATTGATCATTCCAGACCATCACTTGGTCCACTTTTGATTGTTAGCTTTCTACAGGCTGCATTGTTTGAGTTAATGTTCTCAAATTTGTCTTGTCAAATAAAAAATGTGACATTTCGCAGCCTATTTCAAATGAACGCAAATGGTCCACATTTGGGTGCATTATTTGGTCCATTTCCTAATATTATCTTCCAGATGTTGTATTGTTTAAGTTATGGCTCTCAAATTTGCTCGGTCAGTTTATGACATTGTCTCTTTGAATTAAACTAATTGGCTATTATTTGATACCCTGACTAGTTACCCAACGACAGAATACATGTACACAATAATAGAGAATGCCTCACCCCCAATCCAGTACACATTGTTAATAACATGGCAATTTTTAGCTGGCTCAATGGTGAGGTACACATTGGTGAGATGACAAGTGCGTTCCGCTTGCGGTTTGAAAGCGTGCGTGGGTATGGAGAGCTGGGATTCATGGCTCTTGACGACATCGCTCTGCAGGCATGTGATCCATGTGAGTCCAATGCTTCTTCCATCTTAATAAAATTTATGATTGAAATTAATTTTTCATTTATTTTTAACATATATGCTAAAGTTCACATAAAACATAAAAGACAGTGTTACTCTCAGATTTTGTTGTTCTTCCATCTATATGATGAGGACCATCTATGTTCATCCTTTCCTTTATGATTGCATACATGCATTTACATTTAGTAATAGACAAAAGTTTGATAGAATAATACATAAAGAATACAGTATTTAATATATTTATGTTATTAAACTATTAATATAAATAAACGGATAATAGCACATGATCGGTAGTAGAATGCTGATTTGGAAAGAATTAGTTAATCTGCTGATAATACTACAGTACTGACAACATCAGAAGGATACAGAACCGTAAAGAAATTAGAGGAATCAGTGCAATAAAATGTAATAAATTGTAACATTTTGAAACAAAGTTACTGCTGTCATGGATTTCTTGGAACTGCTCACTCGCTTGCACTTATGATTAACAAAATAAATAGAAAAAACATAAAAATTAGAATATTTTCCCTTACAACTGCACATTGGCGTCCATCTTTGACACATTTTTGCTCATAAATATTAGGGCGTTCTCGTTTATCTTCACCACAGTGACCGCGCCGATTGGTTAAAACGTGCAAACGGCATACAGACACCCAATGAAACAAAAATCTGTCAAAATGTTTGGCGTGGTTATTAACTTTTAGAAATAGTCTTTTTAGTACGGGAACATATCCATAAAAATCATAATACAAGGATATTAAACAGAATAAACGTAACTTCAGGCAAGTTATGAAGAAAGCCATAACTTGCAAAAGTAACAGAACCTTTTTACGGTTGCAACTGTCTCAACAATGTGAAGAAATATGAGGAAAATATAAGGAATCGTAGCGTAAATCTTAAGATTTTTCTTCTGTATCCTTTTGATGGTATCAGTACTATAGAATTCTTCATTTATTTAATGTTTTGGCCTGTATTGAAACATAGAGTTGTAAAGAAAGAACAGTAAAATTGTATGAAAAATTTTACCATTAAAACTTACTCTAAATTGATGTTTGAAATCTGTTCAGGTATTGTTATCCAACATAAACAGTAGAAAAAGAAATGTAACAATACTGTCTAGGCTTTTACAAGTACATGCATATGTGCAGGTACATGTAGGTTTTTTCTTTTTTCTGTGCATGTTCCAGTGGTGAGATTATTCTACCTTAACATGCATGCACGAGTGGTGTCTGCTTGCACATGCAACCGAGTTCTGTGAAATGAGTGCAGGGAAAGACACCACAAGTGCATAGAGAATTAGAGATAGATTACTCAATATCCCTGATATTTGTCATGGTCTATATTTGACAATGGGCCTTTTATGATGATAGTTTGTGATTACTGTAATTGTGTTTTGTTCATTAAATACGTATTGGGCAGCAGAGATTTCTTTCTCCCTCATTCAAGTGTCTCATGTTCAGACCAGCCTGAATTGCGTACGTGCAGCCTGCAAGAGTTCCGGTGCGAGACTTCAGTGTGCATTCCCCGTGCCGTGCTGTGTGACTCCCAGAATGACTGTGTCCATGGTGATGATGAGAACCTACCTCAGTGCAGTAAGTACCTATAATTCTATGTGTGATACAAAGTTAATCAAATATCACTACATGATAAACTCCAGAACAGGTGAAAAAAAGAATGCTGAATATTTTCTGAAAGCCTTTCTCTAAGAAAAAGGCCTGACCTGTAGGGAAGCAGATGGCAACTGGTCACTTTATGGTAACAAACAGGTCAAGGTCTGCTGGATGAAACAATGTATGAATGGTTAGCATATTTCACACAATATGCTGCAAGTGTTGTATGCTCTACAAGATTTGAGAGATAAGAATTGAATGACAAAGATGCCAATAACCAAGTGTTGGTGCAATGTCTAGTTAATAACTAATTGAACATACATGGACATGTACACATTCACAGCAGCTTTCTTGCTACATATGTGTTTACATCAGAGAAATATCCCAGGTTCTTGTCACACGGACTGAAGGTTTCAGGATTTTCGTCATGAATTGTAAGATTTTAGTGGATTTTGTCAGGAGCCTGTAGCAAAATTTGAATCTAATGAAATATTTATATTTAATTGAATTGTGAGTCTATAGATGTACAATTGTACATGTACACATGTACACATATATAATAACATTACACATTGGGAATTGATATTTTCATTGTAGGAGTGTTAGCTTATGCATAATGGCAATGTAAACTATTTTCTTTTAATTTAGGTAGTATCAAATTAGTGTTTACATGTGTGAGTAGGCTCTTGCATCTATGATACATTTTGGTTGGGCATCGAAACTGCTTAACATTGCTATCACATCTACGGATCCCCAGCAGGAAATTAAGCAATGGCTGGCAATACATTATGAGAGGAAGTTGGAAAATAGCGGCCAATGACTGTTCTAAGTGTATATACATCTATCAATTAAAACATTAAAACAAATTGTTGCGTCGCTTCAGCAGCTGCTGAAGCGAAAGCCTTGTGATCACTTTGTTTGTATGTCAGTATGCGTGTATGTATATATATGTCTCTGGACAAGCTAGAGGATATACCGATGAACCGATCTTCTTCGAACTTTACACAACTATGTGGTACAGTGCAACACCGGAATGATTCGATTTTGGGTACTTTGCCAATTAAAGTGTGCTTTCCACGGGGCCATTCATGGTCCATTTTGGAGGTTTTCTACAGTATCTTTAAAATTGCTTGGATGAACACATTCAAACTTGGAACAATGCCTAGAGTCCATCACATATATTCAATTTTGGCACTTTGCCCATTTACGTGTGATTTCCTGAAAGCCATTTTAGGCCATTTTTTGTCATTTTCTTCAATAGTTTCAATGCAACTTTTACCATGAGTTCCAAATTTGATACACTGCTCATATACCTAGTGACCATCATCAATATCCAATTTTGGCACTTTACCCATCAAAGCATTCTATCCAAAAGACCATTGGCTGTCAATTTTGGCATTTTTAGCTTGACACATGACTTTCGTATATCATACAATATTATGGGACTGGTGACCACAACCTACAATGAACTTTGGCCCTTTGCTAACTAGATGAAAAGTGCTCAGAGAGCGCAGCATTGTGTAGCAGTATAGATATTTTAGGATTTTCTTTCTACTTTCTTCAATACTTTCAATACAGTTTGAACCGTGACCTCCAAATTTCATTCAATGTTCACATATGTAGTGACAATCATATATGTTCATCTTTGGCACTTTGCCAATTGAAGTGTGTCGTTTTAGTTCCATATTCGACATTTATTAATAGTATCAATGCCTTTGAAGACAAAATCTACAAACTTGGTTCACTGTTTACATTCATTGAGACCATCATGAGTTTTAAATTTTGGCTATTTGCCAAGAAAACTATAGGTTCCAGGGAGCAATTTCAAGTCTTTTTAAAATGCTTATGCAATATCATAATCGCCCAGCGTTGTTCTAGCGACGCTGTGTTCTTTGAACACTTTTGATCTAGTTACAATCAGTCTTCACTAGTGTGGTAAATTGAAACAAGACTGTCCTGAAGTCGTAATCTCAGCATGTCAAATGGCACAGCCAGGACATTATCAAAGTATATGTACCTATCCTTGAATGAGTTCATCGTGTTGGTTATATGACTTATATCAATAGATCTACATATTTCTTCAATCACAACACTGAATTTTACCATATTATTCACAGTTTGGGACAAATGACTATATCCATCTTCAGAATCTCACACTGCGCATGTCAGTCGGAGCGACTTCCCAGTGTCATAATGAAGTAGTACATGTGTGAGAGTTGGTGGCCCCCCTCAAGCTCCATTTCATAGCCATATAGACGCGTTTGTCGCTTTTCTTGAATGATCCACTGTAGAACTGTGCACTTCTATAGCAGCATGCCACGTTTACAGTGACGCTACATTTGGCCACATTATTGATTGACTTGCACACATTCTATCAATAAATGTAGTATCAGACTTGTATTTAATTATTGATTATTTGAATTGATGAGTGACAAAACGATTGGTCAGGAACATGCTAATGATTTTGAGATGTAAAAGTTCCATGTGACAGTCCGTTCAGCAGGTTGGCGTGTGCACAGACGACAAAACGCTTGGATTGATATAATTTCAATCCATGCGGCACGCTTTTTGTCACCTCAGATCACCAACGCCTTATCAGGAAACATTCAATAGAAATAACATTGTACCAAACAATACAACAGTGCGACAGGCGATTAGGAAACACACACTAAGTTTGTATTACTTTGCAGTTCTTTAATACACCCGTTTTCTAGGTTTTCTATGCATTAATGAGATAAGCAACACATTAAAACTGCAAAAGGTTTTAAAGCATGAACAAAGTCCCCAAGAATGTTGTGGTGTTTACGGAAACCTTTTCTTTCCATTAAAGTGACAAATGGTACATTTTAATTGAAGACATTGAAATGTCAGAGAATGATTTCTCATCAGGAAGCAGCATGTCCAAGTTAAACTGGTTAAGGCCAAACTAATGTGAAGCACATTAATAATACTGAAGTTCGATGCTTGTCCTTTTGACCATAGGTTAGTATCTAAAGTAACTTGTTCATTCAATTTACACTCACCACACTGAAGTCATACTCTCGTCATTGATTGGATACATGCAATAGCTTTATCAGTAGGGATTAGTTGTAATTCTGGTAGCATTGATTCTTACTCTCCTACTGTGACAAGTGACTTAGAATTTACATTTGCCAACAGAAATTTACACTTCCGGGGAAACTGGTGGCTAGTGGCGAATGTCTACTGTGCACACTACTTATGTTTCCGGTCAGCGCACAGTGAGTAGGTTGAGCAAACTTATTTTGCATAGACCATAAGCAATACAAGGTACATGTATGGGGGAATTTAATTAGATATTATATGATTGACTTGGGTGACATGTTGTCCAGTGGTGGAGACTGTGAATTAGCCGAAACTGTCAGATGCAAAACTGCATGTGACAAATTTTGTGAGCTCCTGCCACTCCCGATCGATCCTCTCCAACATGTACATTCCTTTATCTTCGAGAGGAGGAGTGTACTCCACCTGTGTACACAGTGCTATGTTTCATGGGTCCGAGACATGGGAAGCATCCTCCAGTACTACAAATCACATGAGAAGAAAAGACCGAGCTATGATCCACTGGATGTATGGTGTGAAGCCTAACAAAGAATTACCAGTACAGAGAATCTTCTGGAGAAATTGTGTATCACAGATATTGATAGTGTGCTTTATAAAGGGAGACTCAGATGGCTAGGTTATGTTGAGCGCAGTTTTTGAACATCTTCACAATCCAATGTACGAAAAATCTGTTCATCTAGTTGACCACATCTCATATCTGTGCGACTGCAGGTGAATAAGTTGCTGATTATTCTCAACTATACACCAACTATGTACAATGTAAGACGACCAAGTCACACTCTGAAGTCCCAGCTTAGTCTTGTGGCAAAATTTTCTAGTGAAATGCCCTCTATACCACTCATTGCCCACTCACCGGCTATTCAAATTCTACGACTGTGTGGATGGCTGCTACAACTGACCGCTCACTGACCACTCAAACTCCATGGCTGTGGTCATGGCTGCTGCTGCCCACTTTCATATTTTATCATGTACCTTGTCTGTCTTTTAGAGCCACTAATATTCAATCTGTGTTGGATTTTTCAGGTGAATAGAAACTTGTCATTCTACTACATTCTTATAGTGTCTGAGACGTATGCCGTATGAGACATGAGCTATACGACAATTTAATGAGACATACGACAATTTAATACTGTCTCAGACAATAACAAATGTGACATCTCTTGAATGCCCGTATGATGCCCACAGTAATTGACTACGATAAAGCATTCTCAACTGTACTGTGATGCTAGGCAAACGCTGGAACAAACTAATCTTTGTCAACTGTTCACCAAGAAATCACGCACTTATATGTAGTTATCACTTATTTACTATGACTTATTATTTACAAGATGCTGTAAAATTTCTTAAAGCTTTAAATGCAAACTGTTCTTGGTGAGTATGTACCAACATAATAAAAAAAATATATTAGAATTGGCGAATATTTCATTTGATGAAGCAATGAAGTTGTGAATATTTCTATTACTAAAGTTTAATCGGAAATTAAAATATTTATTGTTCAAAACACTTTGCTTACTTATGCTTCTGCAAACACTTTGTAAGATTTTAAAGAAAGCACCAATCAACAGAACAATTTTAACCATTAAGCATATGTCATGGAATATAAATGTAAGTGAAATAAATGATGAAATGTGTGTTTGTTTGTGACTATTTTTCATGCATCTTAGTGTTAAAATGTGAGTTGATTGCATTATAAGCACATGGAAGGATTTCACTTTAGATGATAATAGCGAATAAATAATGGAGGAAACCTTAGAGTTGTCAATGTTGTAAGATAAGCTCATGATGTTTTTCACTTTTTTGTTAATCACATTATGATGTAGTAGGCGGAGGAATAGGGATGTACATGTATGGTTGAAGCATGAAATGCATTAAAATGTCAGGTATACAAAGTGTTTACAAAGGATATTTGAAAAGTGTCTATTTCATCCATAGTCTCTAGCCTAGAAATGAATGCTCTATTGTAAAAGCTTGTTCTTATGTTAATTCAATTAGAAAATTAAAAGCAGCACCGAAAGGTAGCAAGGCATAGTGTTGTGAAATCTAGTATTATCAGATATAAAGTAAGAGCCATGATGTAATTGGCTGAAATATGGATTATTGTTGTCCATATGAAACAGGTCCCATTGTTGATAATTCTGTATAGCAGGCAGTTGTCTTCAAAGATGACTACCTGGATGGCAAGACTCACATAATGGGATACAAGAGCCATAGTCTAAACATTAATTAACATGTGTTGGACATTGGGCATTACATGTATAGTCTGTAAAATTTTATTTATGGTTTTGTTGTTCTTTTCTCCTACTTTTCAAGCCAAAGTTATAAAGTTGCATAATTCTTTTATAAACTCTTTTCAAGACTGAAGTCTTCTTTTCAAAATGATCATCTACCTATTGCAAAATTGACATAAAATAGACTTCATGAAATTGAAAAACTAAAATGAAACCATATGCTACATACCAAATACATACTTATATTGTGTAATATTTAGGTAAAGTAACATTAATTCATAAACATATTAAATGAAGTCAATATATGAGCCCCCTTATTGTAAAAATATGGACAAAGTCCACCTCATGAACAGTGGCTAGCTGAAGCTGACGGAACTCAATTGGAACCAACAGAACCTTTTTTTGTTCGTAACAGTCGTAACAATGAGAAGAAATTGGGAAGACACTTAAAAACAATCGTAATCTAATGTAATTCTTAATATTTCGCTTCTGTGTCCTGCTGATGCTGTCAGTACTGTAGGCAGTATTGTAAAATGCCAATCCATTGATCTACTCTATCAGAAATATGTAAAACTGTAAGCTGATATAGTGTCACCAGGATCAATAGCATGAGTGGTTTAGTTGTTTCAATAATAACAACCTGTGTTTGATGCGCTTTGTTTTCATAGACGCGCGGTCCATGCGTGACAACCGGTGCACATTTGAGTCTGGCACGTGTGGCTGGCAAGCAGACACAACCAGTGAAAGGTTCCGGTCATGGAAGTTGCACAGCGGGCCGACGCTCACAGAGAAGACCGGGCCTGATGCGGACCACACTCATGGAGATGAAAATGGTACGTATTACACACACTTTCAACCCAATGACCTGTTCCTACTAGTGATTAGTTTAAGATGTGAATCCCTTGTGACATCTCTTTTCATTAAGGATAGCCTTGAGAACTCACCAATAGATCTATTTCTTTTAAAAACCATCATTGTAAACATTTAGTTTCATGCTGCATATACCGTAGCATGACGAATGACTTACGTAAAGCAATAGATGTGCTAGGCATCGTTGAAAGTGGGTCACATTAAAAATAAAATACTCCTTGCGCGTCTGGTATGTGCAACATTAAGAAAACGTGTGAGCAATTTTTATTTATTAATACTATATTGCTATGGAAGATGGTGATTTGTAAACAAGAGTGAATATTATTGGTGGTCAAATTTTTTTGTGGGTTTGGCATATCTAGCACATAGATATACCCTGGATATTCTATTTAGTTTAGAACACATCAGATGGCATATGCAGATAATATGATGTTCCTGTTATCTAGCACATAGATATACCCTGGATATTCTATTTAGTTTAGAACACATCAGATGGCATATGCAGATAATATGATGTTCCTGTTTTAAGAAGTTAATCTTTACTGCGTGGAAGGGATTTTTAACTCATATGGGATGGACAGTCAGCCATGTTTACATTGATTCATGGTTTACAAAAGGGGACTAGTCCATGAGCCACATTCTCCTATAGTTAATTTGGTGGAAGTTGGGTGGCATTATCAAATAATGCTGCACTTAACTTTTCAGTTTTCTGTTCTATTCAAATCCATCAGACAGGACCTGTCAGCCCATATAATATACATGTATAGAACTGACTATGCAGGATAGTTACGAAATCATAAAGAAATTGAAGGAAAGTGTAATACAATGTAATAAATCAAAACATTTTGTAAAGAAGTTATGGTCATGATGGTTTCTTGGAACTGTTCAATCCTCAAAACTTCAAGTTACAAAATGAACAGAAAAAAGTTAAAAAAACACAATAATTTCTGGTACTTTCTCGGATCATGTCTTTTATTTACATGAATGCTCGGATTTCTTTGGGTGTATTTGATATATTTCCTGCACAGCTATAACAACAGCGAGGCTGAAAAGTGCTGACAATATTTAGACACCCATTTAAATGCAAAATGGCTGCAAAATGTGCATCAAATTATGAAAGTTCTTTTTGCTATGGGCAACTTCCATTAAATGCATAGTTTAGGCAGAAAAAAGGGAAAACACTTAACGTCAGGCGAAACAAGAAGAAAATACGGAACTTTCAAAAACAACAGAAAGTGTTACATTCATAACAAGAGAAGAAGGTGCAGAGAAACGAAAGTAATCGTAATGTAATTCTTTATATTTTGCATTTGAATCCTTCTTACGCAGTCAGTAATGTATCCATTAATGTAATAGACTCTTCTTTTACACAGCAGGCATTTGTATTCAGCGTATATGCAAACATTAGTGAATAGGAATTAGTAATTTGAACCAAGCAATTAAGATTATGTAAAGATTTAGAAAAATAAAAATAAGAATAAAATTATTGTTAGAGATGTTTCTAAAAAAAGCTTTTAAACTCCAGTGACTAGATATTAAGTCTTTATACCTTGACCTAATAATTATTTGTATTTCTTCTGTTGTTATACACATATAGGTTTTTATAGGTACATGTACATGTAGTCCTTTTCTACATTAATAAGTTCATCAGTGTCGGCACAGTGAGAATAGACATTGCTTTGGTGTCAACATGACAAACACGTGAAAATATGCTGTGTTTTCAGGGCACTACATGTATGTGGAGGCTGATGATGGCAAGATGGGAGACAAGTTCCGGCTGGTGTCTGGTCTGCACATGCCCCCGCCGCCAGCCGTCGGAGACCCAAGCTCACCATACTTTAATGCTTGCCAGGTACTATACTGGACAACCAGTGCATTGATTTCAACTTATAGTTAGATATGTAGTATGGAGTTACAAATGTATGTCTGACATAAATCATTTTGCTTCAATATTTCTTATTCACTCATTTTACTCCCCTGCAGGCATGATTTTATGACTGACATTGAAAAATTATTTGTTTAATGAGATATGAAAGTATGGCGAACTATACATCCATTCTTTATGTCATATTTGATCTTCGCAAATGTCTTTGATTAGTGTCTAAGTATTACCTTTAATGGTACACGTATATGTGATAATCTGAATGTATTGCCTAATTGCATGAAGATCATGAAAGAACTCGTTAATAATTACTATCTGATAATTTGGTGATGATAATTGCATATATTTCCTACCATATGGACCCATTCCAATCCATGTGCATGCCTGGAATGAAAAGCACTATACTTTACGAAATGAGTCCCATTGCCAAAACAATGCAAAGGAGGAATCTTTTTGCGTCACTTCAGCTCAGCTGCTGAAGCAAGCATTGTGTTTCGTTCGTTTGTAACTAACTAACTAACTATGTAACTCACTATGTATGTCTCCGGACAAGTTAGAGCTTTAACCGTTGCACCGATTTCGTTCAAACTTTACACGACTATGAGGTATGAGGCGACACCAAAGTGATTCGATTTTGGGCGCTCTGCCAATTAAATCCCGCTTTCTAGAAGCGCTTTCATGATATTTTTAACGATATTCAATGTACTTAGCCAGCAAGAAAAAAATCAATATTCCAACCAAGCAGCAAAATTGATTATTGGATTTGAAGCTGATTATCTGTTATTCATGATCAATACTATTATATGGCAACAAAAATATCTTTTTGCTGGATATATTGATTCTGATTCATTCTGATGTTTTCTACTCAAATTTGTAAATTTCTTGATTGTAAAGTATACATTAGTTCAGTATATATCTTAATTGCCCATGAGTCAACGCATCGTCATATCTCACGACTATATACGCAGTTGGTATGAACAAGGAATTAGGGGCAGTGTGATTGATCAAGCCGTGAAAACCTAACGTCGTTCTAGCGACGCAATGTTCTTTGAACACTTTTGATCTAGTTTATGTTGTGTTTGTGGTATCTTTTGAGGCTTGTGTGGAACATATCGTTGAATTTCTTGGTGACGAAATTTTTTCTCGTGTGAAGTACAACTCCACGTCCTGTTCATTTACTCTACCATTGTTTTAATATAAACTTTATTTATGAAGGTTTCTTTTTATATTTGTATTAGACATCAATTCGCCAAAATAACAAATTGACAGGGTATTAAACAGGTGCAAGAATAACCATGTAAATCCTGAGAATATTTTATGGATGAGGAAGAGGTTTGAGCTGTGTGACCCTCACACTGTAGAGGGAGAGACGCAGTTTAGTAGCTCAGGGAGTGCATTCCAACCTAATGCTCTAAACATGCAATGAATACTAATAGACCGTTTTATGCTGTTTATAATTAGCATCTGCTAGCAAAGGTTTGTTTGCTCAGTTACCATAGATTTTTATGACCGCTTTGTCTTACCCCCAAATCATTATAAAAATTATCAAAAAAAAAGAAATTATTTGAAGGTTTAGTCAACAGCTCAGTGCATATAAAAGATCGATTATACAGAGTGCTGTCTAAATATATACCTGCCTTTACGAATTTAATATGTTGTTAGTAGTAGCAATTGGCAATTGATAAAGCATGAGCAGAGATGTGAACTTATGGCAAATACCCGTAATTTTACATTTTTGGAGGTCTGAAAAATCATTACGTCCGGGCTGTAGGTTTATTACGGGATCCCGATAGTTTCATAGAAAATATGCACTTTTCCTCGAAATAATCGAGTCTGCGGCCGATTTGAAAGACATTGACCCAGGTTTGCCGTTCAATTTGACGTTGATTTCATAAAAGCGAAAGTAGATTTGGCTGGATCACGCCGGTAATTAATGGTGCACGTGGAAAACGTGTTTTCGCGCTGTTATTTTTGCATTGCGATAAATACATGTACAGTTGGGTGCTGATCACTGCATTTACAAAATGGCGTCTGGTTTAACAGTTTAACAAATTTTTACTTGAATTATTTCATTTTACAAGATAAACAGCGATTATCAGCAGTCATAAAATGCATTTATACCACGGACGTGTGATTTATGATACTTGATGGCAATGATGGCCCAACTGTGTCGGTGTCAAAATCTTCTGCTCTTCACAAAAAGATATGAATCAGAACTTAGTGTACAGACTACTGTGCCAATGTCAGATCTGGGGGTGGGATGGGGTTTAGGGTTGTTACAAGGTGTACATGTAAGTATAGACGTGTATGGATGTTACAGTGGCAGAATAATTAAGCGTTGTAAACTGAGAGGAGTGTCAAGACGACCATCACACAGACATATGCTAGATATATGGGGTAAGTATAAAACCATCAAATACTTAGCAATTTTAATACCAACTATACAAATAGTATTTAAATTAATATTTTCTTTTTTTTTTATTGTCATTTTAAGTATGTACTAAACCGTAAAACATTAAGATTTTATTAAGATTTTTCTCATTTTTTATTAAGATTTTTGCTGGAAAATTAAGATTTTTTAAAGTTCGGATTAAGATTTTCTGTGTTGATAGGTTCACATTTCTGCATGAGTTTGCTCAATAATCACATTTGTCTTAACTAGGATTCAAAGGAACAAACTTTTTGATACTTAGTTTAGGACAACTAGCCTACAACTTGCAGTCACTACAAAGATTCTACAAAAATGTAATTACATTTACATGTGTATGTTATCATTGCAAGCCAGCAACATAGAGAGTGATTTATACAAATTGTCCATATACATGTAATCATGTTTCAAAGCACGATAATCATCACCTACTACTCAGATATGGCATTGCACTGGTATTTGGAGTATATTTGCTATTATCCGCCTGGAGGAAAAGAATGCAGGATGTACAACAAATGTCACAAATAAATCTGAATATTTACTGCAATAATCGTAAGTATTGCGCTGAATTGCTGCTGCATACAATGTATGTGCCAAATATTGAATTTATTAACTGTACTCATAATTTTGTCTAGAATTGAAATATGAACCTTACCAGTACATGTGTGTCTCTATGATCTGCATAATTAGCAGTTAAATAACATCGCCTACTATGCAGGGGGTGGAATAATAGTAGAGGGTCGGAAAATTCTCAAAATTTAATAACAGTAGAGATTGGAATAGTAGGGACGGATAACTATTGATGACATACATACCACGTACATGTACGCTACTGATGGAGTAAAGAGGACCCCTCATTACTTTCTCCATTTTTCTCTTTCTCTTTCTTTCTCTTACTTTCTCTTACTTTCCCAATCTTTCTCATACTTTCTATTACTTTCTTTTCTATCGTCAAAATTTGCATATTACGGTTTTAGCGAATTGCAATCCAGAAAAATTTCTCTTTCCACGAATTACTATTCAGAAAAATTTCTCTAGCCATGTAATAAAGCAAAAACTTACTGTAGAAAAAGAATTAAGTGATCACGCCTATAGCCATTGTGGGCCATAATGGGGGTGTCGTACGTTTTTGGTGGCGTTCTGCATTTAAAAGTTGAAATTAATCCTACCTTTGGTGTCAAATTAAAGTCCATCATGTGTTTAAACTCATCATTGCAAAGTTTTTGGTGGCGTTCTGCATTTATAATTTGAAATTAATCCTACCTTTGGTGTCAAATTAAAGTCCATCATGTGTTCAAACTCATCATTGCATTATTTTAGATGTTTTGATACATTCAAGAACATGTTTGAACTTTAACGGCACTTAAATGTAGTTACTAGAATGACTACCCACCTTCAATCCTTTGATGTACGAAATCTTTCTGTTATGGCCATAAAATTGTAAAATAAACGATGTGTGTGTGTGTGTTCTCTCTATATTATAAGATTATCCATTAGTTATGATTTTTATTAATTATTTTATCACATGTATAGTAACACCCGCGACCAATTGCCACAAGTGAACACGAACCCTCTTTTATGTATGAGCCATGGCCACAATTTTTCCAAAAAAAATCTGTTTAAACAAATTCTTCTAAGAAATACCGAAAATTTACAGAAAAAACATACTACAGAGTACAGACGTGACTGAGCAGAGAACTTTTAGGGAAATGATAATGTTCTGCAAAGCTACCAAAATTTTCAGTAAGAATCCGTCTCACTTTCTATTACTTTCTGTTACTTTCTGTTACTTTCTATTACTTTCTATTACTTTCGCCAATTCGTTTGGAGTTCCAAAGAATCGGGCAAAAAAAGGGGTCCTCTTTACTCGTATTCGTATTCTGAACTTGATTTGCACATACTTGTTTTCAAAATGATTACCATGTTAATCACATCTGACTGAAGTCGAACATAATTATGAATCATACATTTTAAGACAATTACAGGTTTGGACAGAAGGAATGATAGGGCAGTAGATATCAGGTCTACCAAGTTTAAAAAGTATGTAGACTGGCTCAAAATCAGGTAGCCCGGCATTCAGATGAGTGCCAAAGGGAAATGTATAATTTGATTAAAAAAATCAGCTTTTCTTATTCTATCATTATGGGATTGGCTTTGTTCATGTTTTTTTATTGTGTCAATCTTAAGATTATGATTCGCCATTGAAAACAGACCTGCTGGTCTATAGTTTTTGAATGACTGCACAACATCGTAGGTTTTTCATTTACAACAGCATAATAAAACCATTTGTATTGAATCTATCATTATGATGCAAATGATTGTTAGACAAGAGTAATTTAGTTTTGAATAATATATAAGATCTACAACTTGTACACAAGTAAAAAAAAAGGAAAATAATGTACATAATGCACCAGCCAAAGTCAGGTACTAGACAGCAGGTCTACCTGTAGTACTGGCAAAAGCTGGTAGACCGGCCAGTTTTCAGGTAGACCAGGGCTATACAGGTCTACCATTTATGTCCAACCCTGAATCATATGCTATTACTTTTCATGTGTAAAAATTCTACTACAGAGTGTTCTACTATTACAGTAACTTGGATTCTGCAGTAAGGTGAAAAATAATAATCGTAGGGACCCGAATAAGAAACGTAGGCATGCAAATATTAAACCAGTTTTGATAATTGTAGGTGTATGATTATTAGGGTCCAGATAGTACACTTTTACCTTTTTATGCACATGCTACTCCATTTGTCTCTTTTTAGGCTTATGTGTGACCTTATGGTGTATAACAGAAGCCTGAAATGTTCAAGCACTTTAGACAAAACAATCCGCTGTAATGACGTGCTAGGGTTTAATATCTGTCTGGCATTTTGCAGCTAATGTGACACATACATGTAGAAAAGAGAAAACGAGAGCTGTGACTGGGGTGTTAAAAGCCAGAGAGTGATAGTTTTCAGCTTGTCTCGTGTCAGTTACTGGCATTAGTGTAAAATGAGCACTATAATTAGGGATGAACCAGACAAAATCCACTGATAATAAAGATTAGAGAAATTAAAGCCGGTCTAGGAGGTGTTGATGAGTAGGTCATATGTCTACGTCTCACAAAAGCATGAAGCGGTTAAGTAGGTGACTTTTCTTAAGAAGAGGTTAGCATTACTTGTAGAGCATCACTGACAACATATTATGCTGTTTTTACTACTCGCTATATGGCGTGAATGTATAACCTATAAATGTATAATCAGACATTTCTATTCTATATGTTTTCATTTATATCTGTTTTAAAGTTCATAAATATCAACCGTGCAAGTGAACGAAATGCTTTTCTTAAGTACAAGACAAATTACGCTATATTTATATTTGAGATGTTTTGTAGAAGGCACATGACCAAGAAAATACCCCCAAGTATAAGGGCCCATCATTGATTGATCAAAATACTGTAATCTGTAAAAAAATTCACGTGTGCTATGATTTCGTTATATTTGCAAATTTGAGATTTGTGAAATTAAAATGCTGTGAAAATTTAAATAGTTAGAATACTTTTTGATAAACATGCCAACATGGGCGATGATACAGGTAACGTAATTGCTCTCACTGATATTCTAAATGAATAAATGGTGAATATATTTTTTTCGTCTCGTTAACTTGTAATGTTTCAACAAATATCAGCTATTTCTGTGACTAATGCTGCATATCAAGTTTGCATTGTGTTTTAGCTGCAAGTTTGCTTTGTGTTTGTTTCAGCTGCGCTTCTTTTACCACATGTTTGGGAGGCACGTGCTGTCCCTCAGTGTCCATATACAGGTAGGAACACCATACAGCAAGCCTAGAGGGGAAGTGGGTATTTAATTAACTGAAGCATGAAAAAAGAGAATGTGGTTGTGCGATCTCCAGCTGATGAGATGTTCGAAACAAAGCTGAAAATAGAGTAATGTGTCCTTCCAAGTTCAATAATTACAGGTTAGATGATGTCTGTTTTGTATCCAAAGTAGATTTTAACCACCATTCCTGTGTTGTATCATTTTTATGTCGCTGTAAAACTACAAGTAAGGAAGCTATGGTTGCTTTTCTAACATTAACATGCACACAATAACTAAATGATGCTGTCGTTGTTGTGGTTACCATGGTAACGCAGGCTTGGATTGACCCAATTTCATTTTCAATTGAAAGTCGGTGATTGGCCACGTTTCTAATGAGCAATAGCAGCGTGTCTGGAGTATCCCTGCTTACTAATAACAATGTTCTGAAAACTCCTATTCATACAGTAAATCAAATGAAAATACAAACATAAAACTTTATTGCTGTCCATTCCTTTCCTCACAGGAGGTGGTTCTGGGCTGTACGTGGTGCAACCTTGGTGTGGTGCCAGAGAACGGGACTTGCTGTGGCCGCTTCCACGCGGACCTCTGGAAATATGTGGCTAGCATGGATGGAGCCAATGTGTGGCTCAGGCAGATTGTGCCCATACCAGCCACAAAACACCCGTGAGTCACTCACAGTGCAGTTTACAATAATTGGTCACATAAAAGGCCTTGGTTTTAATACTGACCGTCAATCAGTTCAGTTGGGCAGGTTTTTACGTTGTCAGAGGGTATTTGCCATTGATAATTCAGTGAGTAATGCTTAAGTTTTGACTGCGATAAGCCTTGTTCTCTTTACCCGTATAGCTTTCCGCAGCCCTTCATATGTACCCTTTTTATGCAAGTGCTTTTTACGTAGGACGTGTTTCTCTGTGTGACAATATAACATATTTTTGAAAAAATTATGTACCCTTTTTATGCAAGCAAATCGCATAAGTCATTTTTTACGTAGGTCGCGGACTGGCGCAGCTATTGATTTTTAAAACGTTACATCGCACAAGTGTTGCACAACGTTGTTTCTCTGTGTGACAATATAACATATTTTTGAAGGTCCTTTGCGCGTCTTTTTAATACAAATGCCTTTTTGGCATATAGCGACCACCTCTTGACACATTGTAGACATTCAGTACTCCTTTAGATTCAACAAACCGGTACTCCTGTTAGCAGATGTGTGAAAAGGGTCCAGGATCATAAGTGCAATGTTGAATTGACACTTGTTTTCATAAATGAGCTGTCAAACCTCTGTGGAGACCTTTGTGTTTTTGATAAATGTCTTGCATACCCAAAGCTATTTTAGGAGTGTAGATCTACCCTGATGGGAATATTGAATTAATAATGCATTCACTTTTAAATTGTTAAATATAACCTTTTTCAGAAAGCATGACAAATTGCATTTGTGATTCTCCAGATATAGAGTAATATTTGAGGGTATAAGAGGGATGAGGAGTCATGGAGACATCGCCATAGATGATATCAGCTTTAGTGCAGAGTGTTTTGGTGAAGGTAAGATATAATTAAGATCAGGATAAGGATAAATTTATTTTGGACATCCATTCATATTCGCTATATGCAGTACATAAAATATTATATCAACTATCTTAGCTAAAACTACTTGATTAAATTATATAGTTGCATCTTCCAATTTAAAAACGATTATATAGCATAGCTTTGCTCCCTTGGCGCTCACATGTAAGGCATTGTGGAGGACTGGCAACTTTCAGGCAATTAAGCTACAACTTTTTTCAAAGTTGCAGGTTCTGCAGGCTTATAACATTTCGCTATGAACGTCATACACTGAAATAAAACCTAATCAATTCCAAAATGATGCATATACGTGGCTTCTGTCTCTCATAGGTATCTTGGCACATAATTACTCAGGTGGACATGAAAAAATCATAGTGAACGGAAACGTTACAACAAGTGAGTGTTAATTTACTTCTTATTTCTGAACTACTAAATTCCAGAGTACATGTATTTTGTCATTTATCTTATTTTTTCCACTCTGAGTATCAGATGTCCTGGAGAGACCTCTGACACATAACTATTCTCATTAAAAATTCTGACCAATCACAGGCTGTTAAACTCAGGATGTGAATGAGGTCAAGTGATCAATCAAAGCATTGCTAAAGATTTGCAGACTGTCATTTTGTACTTTTCTACCAATAGAAAACACAAATAGAAGTATATGTATCTATCCTGCTGCTTTGAATAGTCTATGTATAAAAAATCACAATCTAAAGGTTAGATTAAGAATTAGGTCACATGAATTAATAAATTATGATAATCCAATCTCTTGTGAAACATTTCAGAGGTCAATTTGGGGTGGGAGGTGGGGGGCACACATTCACTACGGGGGTCCTGAATTCTTTTTGCAACGATGCCATTTGTTGCAATCTGAGGCATGTTTTAAGGTAACTGAAGAGGTGATATAAATAATTCAATTTTATACTGTCCCCCCCCCCCCCATATTGTTAGGGTTATCACATACTGAACAGCCAATGGAATATCATATGTTGGTTTTTTAAAATAAAGAAATTAATGTCAAACTCAATGGTGTAAGAAGCTTTTTGTAATGCGGGGGAGTGGGGGGTGACATATTTTTGAGAGAGCATATAGCAACCGATCAGGGAGAGGTTATAGGAGGGGGGCATAAAATGTCTAAATGTAAACCTCAGACAGTACAATGTAAATGATCTCTCATGTAAAAAGCTGGTCTGACACTCAGCAGTTGACTATTGACTTCTGTACATATACGGCCATTGGCCCTTTCGGAAATAAATATTGAAGATTGGAGGGAGGTGTCATGATTTGTAAGGTGCGGTCAGAATGGGGTGTGTCTGAAGAATTTCAGTGCAAGGACTTTGATAGCCTCCCCCCCACTTTCCCCTTCATTTCAGATTGAATGCAACATAGCACTTAATATGAATTTGATAAAAGACTATATGAAAATATATATTGTATCACAACTTTAATGTTCACATACAAATGTCTCTTCAGTAGAACCATTTGAATTTCACCAGTTGTAAGTCATGTCAGCATTTTGTTTTTGACGTAATACACTTTGTATTATGTCCTGAACTTGATAATATAGGTGGTTAATATAGGTTGAACAGTGATATGGTCATCATCACTATCAACGTTATCAGTTTCATCTGAACTATTATCTGATTCTTGTTTCTTCATCAGTATCATCATCATTGGCAACAACCCGAACAACACTTTTTTCATTACTTCATCATTTGGATCACATATCAGTATTGTTAGAAGAATAAAACTGTATCAAAAATATTATGTTTTATAGTTTAGTTTTTTTTGCTATTTGTTTGCAAGTAGTGCTAAAATCATATATGAAAGTTTTAGATCTAATATGTGTAATACCCCCGCGGAGCTTGAAAAAAATTCATCTTGTTTGAAACTTTTGGTTTAAACATGATGCACTGAAATTTGATCCTCCCCCCCCCCCCCCATTCCCTTGCATTCAAATGTGACCCCCCTCAAACTCCTTGCACTGAAATTCACCACCTCCCCCTATTCTGACTGCCCCCTCCACCTCACAAATAATAACAACTCCCTAAAACAGGGTGTTTGAATGAGTGGCTATATCAATAGCTTGTAAATTGAATAATATAAGCCAAAAGTAGATAACGATGGTATCTTCTATTCATCACTATAATGTAGCTTCCCAAACTCAGTACACAAGTGATTATGGTAATTTCACCATAGTAGGAATAAACTTTTCATTGAATAAATTTGAAAAGGGTTATCATTATACACCTCTAACAATGCAAGAAATCAGTTATTAAGTTGAAAAAAGAAAAACATTTAAAATGTGAAAGAAACATTCAACATGTAGTAACATTTGCATATCAATTTTTAATCACAAGCTGCACAAGTGGGCAATACCCATGAGCAAATACAATGTCACTGCCCAGAGACTGTCTTTATACAATGAGGCACAATTGCCGTCACCAGGCAGCAGCACTGTGGCTGGCAGCAGTGCTTGTCTCTTCACTGTGACTGAACCATGTGGACTGTTCAATTTGTTGGGATTGTGACTATTGGACTGGAGCAGTTGCGGTCACTACCTTTTCAGTTGCTTTTTGAAAAGAGAGATGGGCATTTTACAACAATTACTACTTGTTGGATACTTTGTGTTAAATGACTGATTACGATGATTGGATATGCTAATTGTTTGCCGTGCTTAGTTTTCGTAGCCTGTGTATGTTTCCTTGAGTGCACTGTCAGTGATTCTTTGCAAGGACTTAACCAAAACTTAGGAAAAGGTAAACCTGATATATAGACAAAACCGGGTAAGTTGTTAACATGACATATTTTAGTGGGTGAGTTCTTGTGAAGTATCATGCATCAATCCTGTGGATTATCATATGCTACAAGAACGAATCCCGACACAACGAACCCGGTTTTGTATTTATCAGTCTTTTCTAAACAACAACAACATTGTTTCAAAATAACCTGGGTTCAAAAAACGAATAAATACTCTTCTGTTTACAAATCATCGTCGTAAACTTTCAGTTTCATCCTGACATACTGACGTAGAACATGAATTGAAATACGTGCAGCAATAACAGGCTACCCATAAGTGAAACGTGTCCCTTTATTGTGGCGCACAACATATGATTTGTACGTCTATTTTGCATACGTCGTGACCTTTTTGATTGCAACAGAAGATGATGATTTGTGTAAGCAAGAGTGAATATTATGGTGTTACAAATTTGTTCTGTGGGTTTGGCGTAATTAGACGTTTTCATTCTCGATTTTGAGTGTGTACAAATTCAAACATTAAATGTTACAAAATAGAAAATAGAAAAAAAAATAGAAAATAAAAAACTAGAAAAAAAAGAAAAATAGAAAACTGGGTGAAAAGTAGGCCAGCTGAGAACTAACCATTTACAATGTATAAGGACAATCTTGATACAACTTATTTTTTCAAGGCAGTTCTGGAGCACGATATCCAATGAATATACATGTAAAATACTGATATTGTAGAATGAACTGTCAAATGCATCTCCTAATGATGGGTTATGCAGATAGGTGTCTGGAAATTGTGTACAGGAAACACAGTAGAAGTTCCTCTACAAATGATAAAAGTGCACATTGAACCAAATAGAAGAGCACATGATGTTCCTAAGCCTGCAGAGTGTGCCTTGTAAGAGTTTACTGTTAGAAAGTGTGCTGCTGGCTCTATTCAAGAGCACTGTAAAAAATCCTGAAGCAACTTTGTTTTTCTTTTGACCCAATGGTAAAAAGATTTGATAGTCTGTATTGTATAAAAGTTAGTCATCTAGAGGTGCTACTTATGGCAAACTGTAAGTGCTAATTAGACCAACTAGACAACCGCTTGAGGATATTGAAGACCAATCACTTCAAGGTTAATTGCCTTTGAAAAGATGATAGAGGTCCAGGCATCTAGATTATAATTATATGGTCATCTTTTCCTACAGCCAGACTATGAGTGTTTGTATATTACTTTAAAAAACTAGATGTACAGCTAATAGCAACAAAATATTTAATGCTTCAAACAATACAAATAGGTGTAAAATATTTCTTTTATATGATATTGACTCATTACATGCACAAGTGATCCTGACACAAGGCCTACATTTTACCAAAATGAAAATAACATTTCAAGTTTTACCTTGTTTTCTGCACGCCACTCACTATTTCTACATTTTTTTTTCAAATTACGTTACAAATTTTGACCTTAGTCTGGTCCTGTGTTTCATACGAGTTATAAAATTACAAGTAAGAGGACTTGCAGTTACATGGTTCGAAATGTGGTATAGTTTGCCAGCCTGTGCGTGTTGTGTTTCAGGGTTTTCGTTCACGCCCTGTGGGAGCCGAGGAGCCCACGGGCCCACCCAGTACCAGTGTGACACGGCCTACAATGACAAGACTGTTCGAGTCCTTGCGGAGCCAGGCCTCGCTGGTATACAGGTAACAGTTATTAGCCTCCAACCATATACTGTATACATTACTATACAACCATTTAAGGACCCAATCCCCAACATCCCTTGGATAAATCGTTGTATGATAACTGAAATGAGCAGTATATGTGGTTTTATGTGAAATTCTAATCACAGCAAGCCTTTTGACTTGTGCAAAATATGCTGCATGTTTAAACCATTTTCCTGTTAATGTGGTAAAATAGCCTATTATATAGACTCCTATCCTATTAAGCAAATGATTGCCATAAACTTGAAAACATAACCTTAATACCTGACAAATATTACACTATCTGCAATTTCAATATATTCCAAAATGTAAAAGTGGTGTCCTACTGCTAAGTCTGTCCAGCGTGTATGGTAGTTCACAAATTGTGCCAGATCTTTTAGACGCCTTCCATGCGTTATTAACAATCACACAACTATGATGATGAAAAGGAAAATGATTAATTTTCGGGCACATGCATGATAATGTATTTACAGCATATACCTGGCGTGTAGATAATGTTGGCTAAACTGTGAGGCAACGCTCACTTTGACTATTGACTAAATGGCTGACATCTGCATAACCGATGAGCAATGTTTAAAACTAACAGTAAACTAACGCTGAACTGACATGAAAAAAAACGTAATGGTTACGTGACGAAAGAGTTTCCTCAGAATGTTTGATAAATTTTGAGCATGTTTGAAATGTTGCCGATGATTGAAACAACCAAATATCAACCCGACTATCAACAGTGTGCACTGAACTGTTACTCAAAATCAACATAACTAAGTTGACAATGGGTAAATGCGCTTAAAAGTTACTTGATCGCTACCACAGCGCAGAGCAGTGGGACAGCACTTTAATGTAAGACCTGTTTTGCTGTGGGCTAGGAAATGTCAAATATTTAAGACATAAAATGGCATATAATTATTATTTTCCAAGGAGGAGTGTAGCTAGTGGGGAAACACTTTTGCAAACAAGTTATTGACTGAAATGGTAATTTTTTATTACGATACCTACATTTTCATTTTTCTATAACCAACAGCATTTTTTATGGTCAAATAGACAACATGTAAAGCAATCAATTACATTGTAGCCTAAAGGTTTATTTGCCTAAAGCAATTTTCAATCTTTTGTCAGTTCATATGATTATCACTTCCCATGTTTATCCTACAAAACCAGATCTGCTGGGACCATTAATCTAGTGAGATAATTTCAAAATTGAATCATTAAATGTGTGAAGTCATCTGTGAATCAAAAGTAACAGCTGAAATCTGACTTTCATAATATATATATAGCTTAACATCATTATATGATATATGTATAAAAGAGAACCAGAAGATGAAGCATTGCCTACCTGTGCCTGGTGTGCCAGCAGCGGTGTTTGCTTTTAAATCAGTTATTTTCAAAAGAGCAATGGTCATTGAGACATCAGAGGTCACCTGCCTCAGGGTTCGTGGCTAATTAACTTTTACAGATGCATTTGTTTAAAGCAGGGCCTTTAACCATAAATTAGTGCATGAGAAAAGGTTAGCACAGGAAGCGTGACTGAAACGTGCTCCACTCCAAGCCCCTTGACCATCTATTGATGGTGTCAAGTTTAATAAAGAGGCTGTAGAAAAACTAGAATTTGATGTTACTGATATGATTGGATAAGTTGATACATGTAACCAGCCTGTTAAGTGTGGTTTGAGCCAATAATGTATACTTATATCATTGTACAAAATTAGATTGCAAGTAATATATTGTGAATGGTGATTAAGGTGTCCATGTTTTCTGGAAGATATGATTGCCACAATTATTCATTATGATTTTTGGTAGTGTAAATGCTCTGACTGTAATGTGAAGCACATCAAATGTTCTTGATTCAAGTTTTATTCCCTAACTTTGTTGAAGACTTACGTTACATAAGCATGCTTGAGTAATCTTTAACAAATAAACTTTTGGAGGGCCTCAATTGTTTTTTGATGGTTTGATGGAGTTCAAAAAGTGTGTTAAAGAGCCTACAGACCTGGTTGCTTGCTACGTATACATGTACCGGTAGGTACCTCTGCTGGGGGTGCTCCTCAAGGTGTCAAGTACTAGTACTCCTATAGCTATTGACCTTTTTTCAACATTTGCCATTATTCTGATTCTGAGGCTAATTACCACACAATCCTTTAAGACATAGCAATGTAGATGGAATGAGTTTGTGTACACTTTAGTGGTCATGTGCCCCATCAGGGGTAATTATCGCCTCTATTGATTCAACATGACAGACACTAACATGAAAAGGCTCCATATAGGTCATTGTGGGCCAGTTCATGCTGAGACTTGCAACTCATATTGCTATGATCAGTTACTATTTGAGCTCCAGTGATGACAACAACATGACTGAATGAACATTCCATCATGTTGTATGACTCCAAGGCTATGACCTCAACATATCACTTGTGGTGATATGATACCCAAAGAAAACTCCTTGTCACTTGCAGAATATCTATTTTACATTTTCATGACTGCCACATTTCTCATCAGTTCCTTTGTATATTATTTCTTTGAATACATTTAATGATGATTTAATGATGTTTGGTTGTACATCCACAGGTTTTTATTGCGTCGCTTCAGCTGCTGAAGCGAAAGCGTCGTGTTTCGATCATTTGTAATTAACCAACCAACCAACCAACCAACCAACCAACCAACCAACCAACCAGCCAGCCAACCAACCCAACCCAACCAACCAACCATGTATGTCTCCGGACAAGCTAGAGCTTTTACTGATGAACTAATTTCATTCAAACTTTACACAACTATTTTGTATGACACAACACCAAAGTGATTTGATTTTGGGCACTTTGCCAATTAAAGTGTGCTTTCCACAGGGCCATTTTTAGTCCATTTTCAACATTTTCTGCAATAGCTTTGCTAATGCTTGTGAGAAATCATTCAGACTTAGTACAATGCTTACATGCCTACTGAACGTCAACTGTGTTTAATTTTGGCACTTTGCCAATTAAAGTTTACCTTCCAGAGAGCCATTTTAATTATCTTTTATCATATTTTTCCACTACAGTTTCAATACTGTTTGAAACATGATCATCAAATTGGCATAATGGTTATATTGAATTAAAGATGCTCAGAGACTACAATGTTACCATATTAATGTTGACTTTTCTTTTTTCACAATATTTAAGACAAACTATTAAAGCATGGAGCTCATCCTCAATGTGTGCCTTTTTATTTATGACACAGGGAGAGCAAATTCTCTCATTCTGGTCAAGAGGTGGCCTAATATAGCGTCCTCTTTCAATAAATAACTTATGTGCACTGATTCTTAATTTAGTAACAGCAGATTGATCATCTCTATTTTAACATCATCTAAATAATTTTCATAACAAAAGTTTTGCTTAATTTTACGATATGTACATAGTTTACCATGTAATGGGTTTATATTATTACCATGGACCTCTTTCTTCCACATATTAAGATACAAATATTTCAAACTCTTTGCTACTACAGGAATATCTTTTACTTGTAGATTATGTAATTGTAAACCCGGAGAAGCTTTTTAAGTGCACACTGCATCAACTTTAACCATTTACATTGTCTGGATTCAGTTTCTACCATAGCACACTGTAATAAAGGATTTTTTGACCTCTTTTCTTTCACATGTATATAGAATTTTAATGAATGTAGCATAATATCAATCATGATAGGAAATCTACCCAATTCACCACTCACCGCCAATGTATGTAAAACTAAACAAGTTGTCGTGGTTCAACAGACTTAATAAATCAATACTCTATCTCCACCAGGTCGGGACCATGTTGTCACCTGGTCGAAAATATGTTTGGACCAGTCTGGACCATGTCAAGAGTTACTTTTAACCTTGTCGTCTTGGTCTTGACCATGTCGGGACCTTGTCTCCATTCCCGTTTACCTCAAGACTAGGTCACAACTTGGTATGGATCCCCATTCCACTATTGTAACCAGTATCAAAACCAGGTTGCGACCTGTCAAATTTTCTTGGTCCTTATCTTCGGTTGGGAAATGTCTGGACCATGTCTGAACAATGTCCTAACTTTATCGAGACCAAGTCTTTACAATGACTGGATCTTGTCTGGTATGGATCTGGAGATTGTTCATGGTACTGATAATTTTGAGTCTTTTGTTGTACATGCATGGCTGAATGTGGGTGTCCTGACAGGACTTGGGAATGTGCAATCAGGTTCAGGGGTGAATGGTGTTTGAATGAGGGTGGTCATTTGAAAGGTGGGTACTGTTAGGAGGAGCTGCTCGGGATATGTGGGGGCTGTTAGAACAGCAGTGGTGCTGTCAGAATGAGGGGTGGAGGTTGTCTGTATGAGGCATGGGTTTTGTCAGGATGAGAGTTAGGTGCTGTCTGGATGAGGAGTGGAGGCTGTTGGGACGGGGGTTGGGTGCTAGCAGGGTGATAGGTGGAGGCTGTTAGGACAAGGGGTGGGTGCTATAGACCGGAGACATATAAGGCAAGGGCCCCAGCATTATGGCAGGGGATATGTATACTACTATGATTTACAAACCCTAGACCTTGCACATTACCATATATATGAGATATTAATGTAATAGCCAACCCAGATGACTTTAACACTAAATACTTGAATCCCGTACATGTAAATGCTATCAAATAACCAATGCACATGATGTACATGTGTGTCTATTTTTCAGGAAATGAAGAACAATTTGTAGTTATAAAAAATATTTAAAGTCAAGTTTATAGCTTATACATTATACAATATACATTATATATATATATATATATATTATTTCTCATATTGTACTGATGTCTGGAGGTCAGATCAAGTACAATGCTATATGGGGATTGAAATAGGATTCTGACAAGGATGAAATCAATTCTTCTTGTAAAGATGGATCAAGTACATATATATATATATCAGGTACATGTACATGTATACACGTACTTTATAGCATTGCCACATAATCAGTATTTTGATATGATGGCTTATGTTATATTGATAAAAAAGAGACTAAAATTGTTTTTTTTTGTGAGTACACAAATTTTTCATATAAATTTTTTCTGTTAATATTACTTTGAAGTGTCATTTACATGTATTATATATTCCTTTTATTGTCCTATATGAAATCTGAAATTAGCTGTTTTCTTTCAATATTTCCTATATATTTTTGTAACCAAAAGTAGCTTGACAGCTACACTTCATGTTGCTAATTTTGTTTAGTGTCTTCTTACAAATGTCAGTAGCAAAGTTAAATATGTACATGTATACATTATGTACAAACATTGTACATGTAGTCTGATTGGTGTTTTAAAAACCTGTGAAAGGAGCATTGATGACTCTTCATGTAAATATATTACACTTGAATTACTGCATATATATAAGTACATACATGCATCTACAGTCAGCATGATTTAACTCAATGTAATTTTAAAAGAAATTCAGTTACCATATTCGTTCTGATAAGTGCACCTGCCTTATTACGTGCACGGCTCATGTATAAATTAAACATATCTTGCTTTTTTTGCGAATATTTTACTTAGCTGGCACGCCGGTATTATTCACATAACTACATAACCGCGTTTTGAAAAAATATTTTCATTTCATGCATGCTGACATTTATCGTTTAAAGCGAGCGATAAAAGAAAATGCATGAACCGGGAAAAATTAACGGGATGCGCTTATTAGACATCTTTGATCTCTTGTGTTTTTGTTTTGGGTTGAAATTTGTTTTTGTAAGTGCACTGTGTGGTTATTAGACCAAATATTGTAGGATTTGAGCACTCGATTGTCGGGTCAATCGGTAAATTGAGCATGCTGACGTCTGATTGACACGAACGCAGTAAGTGTCAATCAGACGTCAGCATGCTCAATTTACCGATTGACCCGACAATCGAGTGCTCAAATACCATTCTATCATGACTAAAATCCACACTAAATGAGTGTCATATTTGTTTTTATTTTAAAATAAATCATAACGTTCTCATTGCCATTTTGACCATGCAACTCAGCGGCTGTTATTCAGTTAAAACCTTTGAATATTTAGCATAGTTTCGAAATTATCCACTATAAAAACATTTGTGAATGATAAAGGACAAATATGCGATTGATTTGACACCAAGAAATAATAAATCCAGCAACTATAAGTTTGTCAAATATTAGTTAGAAGTCGGAAGATGTGTCAAATGTTTACTGTGCTAATTTCCGCGCATGCGCGTTACAGCCCTAGCAGCGTGCATATCTTCCCTTAGCAACGTGCATATCGTATAATTGACACGCCTGCTCGACCAATCAGCGTGGGTTATTGGCGGAGATTTTTGCACGGAATGATAGAATGTATCTTTAATATGGAGTTATCAAAATTATTTTTAATATACTAGCTTATTCCTGTGGGGATGAAAAATCAATAACGGCTAATCAAGTCTCATGCTCTAATTCTGAAGTAAATTCTGCCTATAGCCCTACCCCACCCCTGTTCACTGCTTGTATTCAACAACAAACAATTTGTACTGTAGCTGCATTGGCAGATTAATGCCTTGATGCCTTTGATGTCTTTATGACTCCAAGATGGCACTCTTCGTCTGCTATTTTAGTTATATAATCACCAATAGAGAGCAAACAGGACCATCATTAACATCAGAAACATAAGTTGCAGATCTACCCAGTAGCATGAACGATAGCATGTAGTCAGATCACGCTTTAAGTGATGTTTGGGAGGAGTTCACCAGACAAAGCGCCAAAAGGAGCATAATGATATATTGATGGCATTGAAGATTATAGCTAATTTGGATGGTCAGTCAGTGAACAGTAACTATGGCTTTGTGGGGAACAATGGAAAATAAGCGCTTGTCATTAGTTTGCCTTGACAGAGATTACTTTATACAGCATAAGCCACATTCATATTTAATGGAATGGCATTGTATTGTGAGGTCAATAATGACTTGGGTGGGTCCAAATAATTATGGGTCATAGTATAAGTAGGGTAAAGATTCCAGGAAGGCAGTTCATATTAGCAAACATTAGATATCAATGTGTTTATAATCCCACTTATTGTAAACACACAATCTCTGAAGATTGAACCTATAACCGTAACCACCAGGCAGAGGTGGATCAGGTTGCACTTACATGAGAAAAATAATATGGATTTGATAGTTTTAGCCTAATCATTTATTTTCCTTAAAGCAGGTTTCTAACACCCATATGTAAAATACATGTTCTTGCCTTTTTGACATATTCGTATCATTTGAAATAGCTGCCTGTTTAACACATCTGATGCATGTATTTTTAGTTACCATTGACTGTTGTCTCCCTGGCCATTCTCTTTCATTATGTCACTAAAACTGTAATGAATGCCTTTCTTATATGGATATGTTTGGCTTTTCTTTTTAAATGTCCACACATTAGAATGACAGATTTCAATTTCACTTCAATTTTATACATGTATATTTGGTACAAGAAATATATGTGTCCATTTTGATGAAGTGCATACATGTATTTAGATGCTTTGCCTCAATTTGATCATAAGCTCTATCACCATCCTGTTTTATTTATGCATCATGTTGGTTCATGCGTGTGTTCATTACACTAAGTCTTAATGGAACCTCACATTTTTTGTAAATTTCTCTGGGCTAAACGATGTTTTGTCATCTACTTTAACAAAATAAGCCACACATTTTTAAACAGTGTTATAAGCCTCATTTTTAGAAGTATTTCATGGATGTATGTTTTCAGGTGTGGACAGTTCCGGAGACAACCATGTATGGTGTGACAGTGCTGGGGGCATCTGGCGGCACTGGAGTTCGTAACACCAAGCTCTCACAGGTACAATGTACTAGGCATGGCCAAGGGGGCATGGGGGGGGGGGTGAAACTTGGTGCTAGATACATGTACAAATATTTATAATGATTGTGCAGCCAAAATGAGAGCTTTCCATGTCTAATCTGTTACTTGAAAATCATGAGGATTGATGCACAATATTATCACTTTGCAATTAACAGTCATTGCCCATATATAGCTAGAAACAACTAAAAGATTTTTTTTTTTTTTTGACATACACTGATTTATTAATAACCTTATTAGAAAATCTACAAAAATTCTAAAGGTAAAACTTTTACAAAAATCTCATAATTAAATTTGCACCTTTTGAAATCAGAATATATATGTAGAAATAGCTCGTACAAAATATGAAAAAAATAATAAGTACAAAATATGGCATTCAGCATTGAAACATTGGAGCTCTGAAAAACACAAACACTTATTTGTAACACCTTTTTCATTGGCAATCCAGTTTAAAAAGCACTAAAAGCTGATCTTTATAATGATTCAACTAAAGTTTCTTATAAAATGTAACATTACACCTAAGTCCAAAAGTTTATCAACATACATGTAATTGATTTTTAATTTAATGACTAGACTAACAAGCAAGATTTGTTGAATATTCAACCTTTAACAATTACTTACAGAAAACATCTACCACAATGTTATGTGTGGTAAAAAATCAAATACAGTTATCTTCCGCACACCGTATTAAAATGTACTTATTTATTAAAAATGCAATAAATATAATGTAAGCAATATCACATTCTGAGGAATAACATGCACGTAAAATGTAGATATTACTTGAATGTATATTTAGATCATCCTGGGTTTCTTTATTCATGATTCAAAGAATTTGATGGATACCAATAGAAACCAATACCTTGTCATTTTGGCGAGACTTTCGTTGTTTTCGCAACAAGTTGTCTTCAGGCCTCTATTTGTATTACCTCTACAAAATCTTTAAAAATATCCAATATGAAAGTCAGTTAATAGAAATACAAAATACAAAAATACAAAATTTCATTTGTACGGACAAACATATATCGTGCACACAACTGTGCTGTGAAGTCCACCCCTAAATTGAGTATTACACTATTACAACTACAAGAAATTCACAATGAAACTTCCAGTGCATTAAGCCAGAACAGAACTGTCTATATTCTGACCTTTCCCTCTCTGACTCTTATACACAAGCTGTATAATTGCATACAAGTTATATTAGTAGTCAGATGCCACATGGAGGTTTGGATATCTAGTTAAAAGGCACGCATTGTGTAGTGGTCTGTCAAACCACTGCACGAGGTAGGATTTTTCATATGAAATATCATGGTCATTGGTGGGAAATATTGGTAGTTATTTGCTGGGGTGATCTTTAGATACATGTAAGACTTACATGTTCAAGATAAAGATGTCCAATCGTACATGTATTTCCTTTCTCAACAATATAAAACATGTTTTTACACATCAGTCATAAATTTGTGAGTATTAAAGTTGAAGTTTGTTCTTTTTCTACACGAGTATGAATATTTCTTCAATTTCCTGATGAATGTATATTGGTGAGGGAATGACATTTAATATGTTTGGAGGTACATGTAGTCCCCAATAAAAACTAATTTGGATTATCACTGTTCTGTGAAAACATTATTGCATACAATACATTATAAAATGCTTTGCTCCCCATGACAGGGTGCGTATGCCCATGCCAAGTTTAACCTGACAGAGGGAGATGAGGTGTACATCGTGGTGGGACAACAGGGCCAGAGTGCATGCAGCTCCCAGGTATACATGTACATGTACCTTACACACTTAAGAGTAAAACATTGTGAACCACCCAATGAAGGTATTTGTCAACATTAAACATTCCCCATAGGGCCCTTTGTAACATAAATTGCAATGTATTTTTTTAAATTGATAATTTTACGCTGAACATTTGGCTGCAATTTTGTCCATGGTATGATAACATGTAGCATTGTAACTGCATGCAAGACATGTCATACACAAAAACGTACACACATATATGGACTATTTTGATCCATAAGAAATAGGTGCCCACTGGCTGCAATTTCAAATTTGAAAACTGAATTTGAGTACTATAGCTCTAACAGTGTGACCTGTTCAAAGCTAGGATTCTATATTATAGGATTTTCTAATTGACTTTGCAGACGAAGGAAATTACAAAGCAAATCTGTCGCCATGGCATTCTCAAAGGGACCAATGGCAGCAGAAGCATGGCGGGAGGAGGTGGAGGCGGCGGTGGCGCTAGCTATGTCTTCTTGGTGAGTACATTGTTGCAGCTATGTCTTTCTGGGGAGTACTTTGTGACAGCTCCAATGCTCCATCTTCTTGGTGTGGCATTTAAAATACGTCTATCTGATGAGTATATTGTGTAACTATGTCTTCTCGGTGAGTTCATAAGGCAGGTACGTTGTCATGGTAAGTACATTTTGGATGGTAGACTGAAAAACAAATGCACATTTCAAGTGAAAAAAAAACCCTGTAAAATCTATCAGATTAGCTTAGAATAGGATCCCGTGATCATCTGTGTTCGTGTTAACAGCTAATCTGTGAGCCGGCTATTAACGTTTTGGCTTGTTTACCATCCATTTCTACTGTTTCACACCATATACTATTCAGTCGCTCTACATGTACACTAATAGTCTATTCTAAAAATAAAGCTAGAAAGACTGCCACATTGCAGCTACCTAACATGTACTTCTATCAAATGTTATAATTTTTTCCTTGATATCTATCCAATGTACAAAATTAATCTCGGCTATTCAGTGTTTGAAAGTTCATGGCTCAAGATTTTATGATTGGCAAGGCCCTCTTACTCTTAGGCATTGTAAGTTATTATGAAAACTAGCAATGAAAGAATTATATAAATATCATATATAAACATGCCAAGATGCGCCATGAATAAATTGGGCAGGATTGGGGACTGCTCATCATTATCATAATGAATGGGTAGACAGACATCAGGACAGGAAGAGGCTGGTTAGTGTCATTTTATAGATAGGTAATAACTCGACATACTGGGCAGATGCTGCCTTGTGTGCTTCTGGGGAATACTCTTGGTATTGTCTGTAAATGTCAGACAGTAAATGTCATATTTTTTTTAGGACTTCTTATTGTTTGTCATTCATGTTAATTTGGAACCAACCTACATTTGTACCAAATGCACTCACCTACTTACCCACCCTATAAGCTCATGTCTGATAGCTTAGGCTTTGCTGTGGCTGTTCCAGAGAGATGCATTGACAGGCGAGTTTGTGCCATTGATTGTGGCTGGTGGGGGCGGGGGCAAGTCCTTCCAGCTGGGGGCAACATCTATCCCTGCAGACGGAGGCCTCACCCCACCCGGACCCGGGCTTGGGGCCGCCAACTATAATGGATCCGCAGGTGAGCTTAGTATTTTATCCACCCTTTTCTAGCAAGTGTTTTTGTACTTTTGATGATATTCGAATGAATACATGGCTGTTAACCGGACAATGCTATGAATTTGTGGTATATATTTCAAACCTTGAGTTTCAAACAATGTAAAAGTAGAATTTAGCATATAAAGTACATGCAAAATATTGAAGAAATATATCATGTTTAGTTGTAGTACATGTATGTCTGTTAGTTCACTGCGTGAAATACATGAACCTCAGTGTTTCTGGTGGCTTTATCATTCAGCTTTTATGGTGATGAGCAAGACTAGTGAAAGTGATACAATTGTAACTTAAGTTGATAGAGTCTTAACAGTCTACATCTGCCATTCCAAACGTTCACATAATTTTAAGTCACTTGCTCATAATGATACGTCGAAGTAAATAGAATAGAAATTGTTGAGATTTTCTTTTGAATTATGCAAGATAATGGAAGATAATTATGTATATATACAAACAATGCAATGATCGCCAGGGCAGCCTTGTCATAAAGACAACTATAGCCAATAGAATAGCCTATTGTCAAAGCATTAGCGTCTGTGAAATATTTAATCAACCTTTTGGCAGCAGTCCTTGTCCCGGGGTCCATATGTTATCTGTCAATCCTCATAATGTTCTGCAGTCACTCAATGTGCAATGTAACAATTGGATGATGCTTTCAAAGTGGCAGCCTGTATTGAAATATTAAATTACCTATTTAACCATTTAGACCAGGACATTTACTGCATTCAAGGGCCGATTGACGGGTATGAACACCTTAATGCAGTGTCACCCATTATTGTAACTCTGATAACCGTAATTGATGGATAACCACAGCAAATAATCATTTCACTCATGTTACTTTTCTTCTGTCAAACTTGGAAAATCAGAAAAGTTGTATTTTTTTTGGACAGTTCCTTCAAGATAGAGTCATTTGTGGCACCTGAACATGTGTAGTTGCGCTTAATTGCTCACATTCAGATGACAGACAAATGTCACCCTCCCTGGGCCACTCTTCACTCTTGAATTATTGACAACGTCCTATTTTTATCAGACAACATGATGTTTTATATTTTTGTCAGACATTTTAGCTTGTACATAAGAGCGTGAACTTATTTCAATGAATTCTTCATAACACACACAATACTTCAAGACGCATTCAAAAATACAGTGACTACTTTTGCAAGTGATTAACACATGTAGGATTATGATTGCTTTGTGAAAATAGCAGAAATATAATGCAAACTGGCAGGCAAACATGGGGCGGGTTTATATGGAAGTTGGATGTGGGAAAAAAGGCCATGAAAAATGGGGATGTGGGAAAAAAGGCAAAAAAAAGAGGGATGTTGGATTTCAAGAAAGTGGGAAGTGGGGAAAACACCTTAAGATTTGTGCACAATGAGGGAAAAGGCCGAACTTTTTTATTTTGCAGTGTGAGCGTTCTTGACCTCTTATAAGAAAACAACAACCAAGGGTCAGTATGTAAATCTCCATGTACATGTGCTCTCTCCCCGCAGGTGGTGGTGGCGGCTGGTTCCCTCGGCAGGCTGGTGCCCTGTCCGGCGGCGGCGGCGCAGTGGGCGGCTGGTCCCTGCTGCGTGGTGCTCTGGGTGGGGAGCCGTGCCCCGTGGCGTGGCACACGGCCGGCTGGGAGACACGCGGGGGGTTTGGGGGCGGCGGCGGAGCCTGCTTGGCCGGAGGCGGAGGTGGGGGATACACAGGTGCGGAGGCGCAGTGAATAGGCGGAAACTCTGATGAATCTATAACTCAACTCATAGCTTAACTGATGCTCACTACATTGTATGTGCATTGCAGCATAGAATTAAGTACAAAATAAGCTCAAATTTACCAAGATGAGTATCTCACTCTCTCAAAAGGACACAGAGTATGAATCAGATGTCCATAGTGATTAGATTTTTAGCTTACTTTAGTCTTCATTGTAGCCTGCGGTAGTAGCATCATTTATTACATTAGCTACTAATGGGTCACACTTAACAAAAACAAAGACATTTCTTCATGTTACTTATGCTATGAAGCCCTCTGATAACTTGAACTTTTGCACAGCTCAAAATATTATTTACGTCATTCAAGTTTGTAAGCTCTTTATAACTGCAGTATAACCTCGTTCCTTAGACCATCTAGGGCTAGTCTAAATGTCTCTAAAGAGATTGTCTGTTTTATTAAGGCTCACTATAATGGCATCTTTTATGGAAGCTAAGGACAGTGATAAATAATTACTATATAATGTAGATGGTTTAATGTGAGGTTATGCTGCAGATATCACTATTGTCAATGATGTAAATCATGATGTAGAGCAATTGACAGTTTTTGCTTTATAATTGATGTAAGGGCTAATACCTTCAACACATTTTAGGTGACCAATAAGATATAAATGACTTACTAATTTTTTAGGTGGAAATGTGTCCGCAGAGAACCACGGAGAGCATAATGGTCAAGGTGGCTCCAGCTACATCCGGCCAGATGGCATTGACAGCAGGTTGGAAGCAGGTCAAGTAGCTAGTAATAGTTTTCTTTTGTCTAGACAGAGATTTTGTGTAAGCCAAAAGCTGCATTTGGATTGTTTTGTGACTTGCGCTACATATACGACATAGTAGAAGCAATTGCACGAAATACGCCCCTAAAACTTTGTTAAACACCTAGATATCGAATTACAAAATTTATGAACAGGAACTACAACCGTATTCCCGCACATTAAAGCCCATGGGCTTATAACCAAAAAACAGCACTTTTTGGACCTTTTAAAATGGAAAAGTTCCCACTTACAAGCCCAGGGGCGTATATTCGTATACTACGCCCACCCCGATTTGGCGATGAATAAGCATTGGATTTTGACTATATAGAGCCACCAAGTTTCTTAACCATGGGTTCTTACGTGTTACTGTACGGTACTAGTCTACCAACGCGGGCGATGATGAGTGTACTGACTTTTGACAACGTGCACGATGTTTTCCTTTAATCATCAATGGTAATTATTAGTTTCATATCTTTTCTAGCAATGCTGTCTTCATATTCGTCATTGTCACAAGAATTTTCATAGCATGGTAACATCGTACAAACCTAATTTAATAAATATTTGAACTCCGGAAGTTCTCCATTATAAATCATACTCACGCACTGGAGATATACCGAAAGCATTTAACAGTTGAAGTCCGAGTCCGCTATTGATTTCTAATGCATTAAAACGAGGTTGCGTTGTGGAAAGCTCCTAGAGAATCACGTTTCGTTTGCAACAAGAACTATGCCGGTAAAGTGTTTTGAAAAAATATATTATTTGTTAATTCTCACTTTGGGTGTATTCTAGATGCAGATTAACACAAATATATATCTTCAAACATTGATTCAAGCTCCCGCCGAAGGTTTATATTGATGTTCATTCTGAACCATTGATGGAAAAAATAGAAAAAATGCCCAAAATGATCTTCTAATATCGCCCAAAGCATGATCATGGTATGACCGTATGTGTACGCATACGAGCACAGGATTTCAATTTTTAGGTGTGTTACAGGGAAAAATATTTTTTGTTTTCACGTGTCTTTGGTCACTCATCTGGGTTCAGGGTCATTCGTAAATCTTATCAATTTTCTATAATCATATTTGTTTGTTTGCAAGTTCATGGAGTAAGATTTTCTATTATGACTGAAAAATTGTACTGAATATTGAAATGAAAATCATTGCTGTAGGCATTCACCCTGGGGATGGGGAGGTGGGCCCATCGGTCCATGCGACTACCTGTGCAACAGTTCGAATTTAAACATTAAGCCTGGCTGAAGATCGCTATGAAATCAAAATTCTTAAGTTTGCAACTCGATTGTATGAACAGTGGACACACATGTGTATCATAAGCAATTCTATAAAGTCCTCTCCAGTGGTTCAATTCTAGTGGTCATAATATTGTATGTTTATCCTGTTGTTTTGCATGCATAATTTATTATACCATATTCAATTTTAGTCAATAATTTTGATATATGTGGTTCCTGAGTCCTGCCCAATTGAAATTTTAGAGAGTATATATATTCACATAAAGCTAAAGTAAAAACAATCAAGCCATCTTTCTTACGTCAAACACTCAGTTTACCTTTGTTGGAGTATGTATGTGTAACTGCGTCTGGTAAAAGGCACAGTTTTGTTAAAAATGTCATACAATAACAATGCAAAAGCATGTGCATGAAAAGATTCTTCACAGTCAATGCATTTGGTGCTTCAGACCCCCTGATGCAGATGCAGCGAGCCCCCGTGGCAGGGGCGGGGGCTTCTCCAGGCGTGGTGGCTGGGGTGGTCAGTGTGGCTGCCGGCCTACTCATCCTCCTCATCGCCGGCGTCAGCGTCTGCAGACGTATGGCGACTTCTAGATCATATTGATTTTATCTCAACCCTCTTAAGTGTTGTAGTTTGAACCAATAATTATTTGCCTTTCTAGTCATATAGAGCTACCTAGTCTTTCAAAAGAACTTCTATATAATAGTTTTGATGTCTATTATTACAAAAGCTCATGTAAACCATATATCAAGTGCAAATATGAAGAGCAAGTACAATCGTGACAGCCTCTAACTATGATAGATATACGGTCTTTTACGAACCCTAGGAATCCATCTGATAGTAAACATACAGCTTCGAACATCCTAGCCTGTTATAGCCTATAAAACCAGAGTATTCACTAACAACAGCTGCAGAAGCAGCAGCATGCATGGGTGATTTAACAGGTAATCTTGGAGGGATCAGAAAGTTTGGGGTCATAACATTAAGTAGTTTTCTTTCTTTTACTTTAAAAATACCTTGAAAAGTATTTGACTAAATTTTGAAAAGAAAAATCTCAGCGTCAGTATTATTAAGATATATATGTGCTTCTCAGTTTCGTTGTGATGGAGTGTCTTGAAGTAGCGTTGTCTGGCATTCATGCTTCACCCAGCAAAACTGGTGGCAATCCAATGAACCAATCATAAAAGAAAGGCAGTTTAAACTGCTAATTGATCCTCAAAGCTGCTGAGACTAGTTGTGCTTCAATGTCTTCAATTGTGTTTCAGTACGCAGGCGATGTTGGCGTGCTAAGTCCTCAGAGCCTCCCTACCCACGGGCCTCTGGACTGCACCTGCTTTCCCCAGCATCGGTACCAGACCATAGGCTAGACCGGCCTGCCCGTGCCACCACCATGGGAGACATTATTCCGTTGCAGGCCGGGGTCACAGAGGTCAACCCAAACTACGACTTTGGGGTGGTTGTTGGAGGCATAAAAGGAAGTGTACACGACCTACCAGAGATACCAAGACACCTAATCACACTCTCAAGGTACAGTCCATGCACATGCAGGAAGCCTTTTCGGCTTTTCTATCGGGAATGCTAGACTATATGTATCTGTATATTAGAGAGGGGTCAAATTTTAAACCTGATTGTAGACCAGGACCTAAAAATGAAATCATGAAGTAATAGTTCCATTTTTCAATCCTCTTCTCTGGACCATGATAAATGGTAACCCTGTGATTGGACTTTGATGAAATTACTCACAGATCCCTGGATGTGTTAGTATTTCTGCACCCTCCATCCCCACCCCAACCACCCACAACAAAAGGGATTTTCAACTCCACTGCAAATATTTGCAGTACATGAAATTCCTCAGTTACAAACCCTTTTCTGATAACCTAGATCTACAACTGGAATTAGATTTACATCAGCTGTAGCAGAAACATTTGCAGTTTAGGTGATTTAGGTGCATGCATGGATTGTGTTAACGTGTATCCTACACATTTGCTGTGTAGAATGCACTTCTGACAAAAACGCTCACTTATCTTTTTGTCTAAAGTTTAATGCTGGTAAAAACGTTTTGGTATGAACTTTACACTTGTATGACATTAGTTTTGCACACTGTATGTACGTATATTGGCAGCTCGCTGGGGGAGGGAGCGTTCGGCGTCGTGTACCAGGGAGACCTCAAGTTGCCAAGTGCAAAGCAACCTGTCGCCATTAAGGTCAGTAGACATGCTTCTCATTAACGTCAGACAGAACATTACTATGAATGTCAGTCCATGCATTTTGTCTCAGTTCACGCCATTAAGGTCAGTAGACATGCTTCTCATTAACGTCAGACAAAACGTTACTATGAATGTCAGTCCATGCATTTTGTCTTAAGATCAGTTCACGCATTTCTTATTAAAGATAATGCTCAGTCAAAGTATGATTTGTTCTGTTAAACCCAGTATCAAAGAACACTACCTTTTCCATTTCAAATCTAAGAAAAATAATATTTATATCCTCCACATTTAATATTTATCACACCTTTAAAAATACCATGCCCTTTTGCTGACTAAAACACAGAGTCACATGATGTTGCATAATCGAATGATTTTTGCCAGACGTACCATGGATTTCTAACGGCAGACGTGACATTAACATGGGAGAGATAAGCGACTTTTTACATGCACCGTCAAGTTACGTCTGACGAAAATCATTCCGTTGACATTTGTTGCATTCACGTGTTTTGATAGGGTTATACCAGCTCTTATTGTGTGGTATTTAAATTGCTTCAAATACTTTAAAAGGCTGTTTAAAAGAATGAAACTTTCAGAATACACAAAACATATCATATTGCTTCTATACAAGCATAATTGTTTGGCCACTGAGCATAACCTTTAAGATTAGTCCACCAGTCAATCCCCACATCTTTAAATAAATTGGTCCATACCTTTTTATGGTCAGGGCACACATTTTTTATGAAAATCTGTCCATACATTTATCATGTGTGATATGACACTAGTATGCGGCAGTAGTGACAATGCAGGGTGCTGTTGTAGACGCTGCCCGCCCTGTGCTCGGACCAGGCGGAGATGGACTTCCTCATGGAAGCGCTCATCATGCGGTAATGCACTATGTTAATCATACATACGGATGGTCACTAGTAGTAAGCACGTAATCTGAACTGTAATGACAATGTACAGTTTTGCATTTTGACTTAAGTGTATGGAATGAAGCATATATTGCAGGAAACCTGGTCATAGGCAGATCCGGGGGAGGGGGGGGGGAGGGGTGCAGGGGGCGTGTACCTCGCCCTTTTCCCACCAAAAACTTCATTTTCATAGGGTTTTTGACCTGTCCGCCATTGATCACACATACGAAACCCTTGAAATCCCTTCAGTTTGCCCTTTTTCTGAAAACCTGGATCTGCCAGTTCTGGTAGCCAACAGGTATCCAGTGCTTTGTTCTGAATCTCTATTCGACAGTTCTGTACGTCATCTTAAATAGCCCATGTGGTTCCACTTTGCTTTTTAGACTACATGTAAGTGACAAAACCATGCAAGTCTAGACTATGGAGGCTAATTATAAAGTTACATATATAATACATGGGTGTTTCTGTATAGGACTTTATAATACATGTTTTGTTGCTATTGGCAATGTATTCAAAACGTATTACAGAACCCATTTACAGAACTCATCAATAAGGGGAGACGCAGAAGCCTTTACTCGATGACTGTTGTTGTAGCAAGTTCAGCCACCCGAACATTGTGCGTCTGATGGGCGTGTGTTTCAACCAGCGGCCCTGGTACATTGTGCTTGAGCTGCTCAATGGGGGCGATCTGAGGACCTTCCTGCGACAGTGCCCGACCAAAAGGTAAGTACAGGGACTGAGGATCATCCGGGGGGTACTTCTTGTGGCAATGCAGACCAACAATAAGTACAGGGACCTAGGACCTTTCTGTGACAGTGACGACCAACTGA
>CM032665.1:296716-312818 GCA_019095985.1 Streblospio benedicti | reverse complement strand
TTTGCATTTTGACTTAAGTGTATGGAATGAAGCATATATTGCAGGAAACCTGGTCATAGGCAGATCCGGGGAGGGGGGGGGGGGAGGGGTGCAGGGGGGCGTAAAATTCCTCGCCCTTTTCCCACCAAAACTTCATTTTTCATAGGGTTTTGAAAGCGCTGTCCGCCATTGATCACACATACGAAACCCTTGAAATCCCTTCAGTTTTGCCTTTTTTCTGAAAACCTGGATCTGCCAGTTCTGGTAGCCAACAGGTATCCAGTGCTTTGTTCTGAATCTCTATTCGACAGTTCTGTACGTCATCTTAAATAGCCCATGTGGTTCCACTTTGCTTTTTAGACTACATGTAAGTGACAAAACCATGCAAGTCTAGACTATGGAGGCTAATTATAAAGTTACATATATAATACATGGGTGTTTCTGTATAGGACTTTATAATACATGTTTTGTTGCTATTGGCAATGTATTCAAAACGTATTACAGAACCCATTTACAGAACTCATCAATAAGGGGAGACGCAGAAGCCTTTACTCGATGACTGTTGTTGTAGCAAGTTCAGCCACCCGAACATTGTGCGTCTGATGGGCGTGTGTTTCAACCAGCGGCCCTGGTACATTGTGCTTGAGCTGCTCAATGGGGGCGATCTGAGGACCTTCCTGCGACAGTGCCGACCAAAGGTAAGTACAGGGACTGAGGATCATCCGGGGGTACTTCTTGTGGCAATGCAGACCAACAATAAGTACAGGGACCTAAGGACCTTTCTGTGACAGTGACGACCAACTGACCGATCCAAGGACACATGGAAATGCCCACTTCGAAACTTTAATTATCATTTTTAAAATTGCGTTTCAAATTGTAGCTCAATCAACAGTAATTAGATGTGAACGAGTACTAAGTTTATGTTTTAACGACCACAGATTTATACTTCATACAATGTCACGGTTTTCTATGTAGTAAATGTTTTTTTAAAACATTTTATCCATTTAGGAAAGATGCAAAATAGAAATTACAACAACTGAGTTGGTCCAAATGGCCATAGATGTAGCACAAGGCTGTATGTATCTGGAGGAAAATCACTTCATACATAGGTAAGCATGACAGGATAATAAATGTTAGTGTTGGATTTGAACAGTTCTATCTATTGTAAGTGTATAGTCATTATCCATACAAATGTATGCAGGGTTATTTACATTAATCACATCAGCATGTAAGAGAACTTTGTTGAGGAAGTTGCATTTGTATTTGTGATGAAAATGGAAAGTAGCATTCCGCCAAGCCTTTTGATTTTACTTTTACATGATGTATACATTTGTCCACATGTATATGTATGTTATATAGGGACATTGCAGCAAGGAATTGTCTACTCACCTCAAAATATGGACCTGACCGTGTGGCAAAAATCGCAGACTTTGGTATGGCCAGAGATATCTACAGGTAATAATTACATGACATGTAACTAATCTTTCAAACGTTTTCAACTATTATATTGTGGTATAATTTGGGCGAGTGCATGAATCATTGAAAATTTATACCAAAGAATATATCTATATCAGAAGTGTTCTGACTTCATGCTTAACATTTAATTGCAATATTTATGGATTCTCAGACAATTTGGATCCAGCTTTTACACCGTACTTCTAACTACACTTCATTGATAATTTAATCTAATTGGAACAATGATTTTATTAGTTCAAATATCATTTACACATTTTCCAACATTTCCTCTATGATGCAGACATAACGAAATATAATAAAAAATATTAAAAAGTGTGAACTGTTGACTTGGGACAATAGAAAAGTTTGTGAGAGTCTATTGGTCCACATTTTGGGTTGATACAGCGCAATATTTGGGCATGATTCTGATAGATCCTGTGATCAAAAGGTTTGGTGAGGACCGTTGAGACGTAGAGTGGGTAGCCAGGCTACATCCTTTGAATGAGGAATAATTAGGGCCTGCTCAAATAAACTTAAAGATTTGATTGATTGATTGATTGATTGATTGATTGATTGACAGGGCAGACTACTATCGTAAGGGTGGGAAGGCCATGCTGCCAGTCAAGTGGATGCCTCCAGAGGCGTTTCTCGATGGAATCTTCACCTCCAAAACTGACATCTGGTGAGTAGATAATAATTCATGATTGGAAAAAATGACCACCGTGGTGTGAAGAGTAGCTGAAAGTTGAAAACTATACCCCTGCTGGATAACCAGTCTAAAATAATGGAATGGAATTCACATTTTTCACATTTTTGTCATTCTTTAGCTATGTTCTACATCTATATATATAAATGAAGAGGCGATTTTTTGTATCACAAAAGGTTTTTTAACCACAAGACGTACCCACTCCAAATTATGTATGTACAATCAGGACAACATGGCGGTCGTTATAATGTCACATTTCAAACCAAATAAATTGGTTTTATTGATAAAAAACACAAAAAAATAATTTTTAGAAAGGTTTTAGGACATGGCTGGTGGTGGGGGAGGACATGTTCTTGATCTGGTGGTGAAGCAGGAGGAGGTGTTTATATGTGACAAAAAGTGGGGAGTAGCCCAAACTGGCCAGAGATTCACTGGCCTTCAATAAACATCACTAAGCATTCCAAGGTTTTTTTCATCTAAGTGGCAAAAAAGGAGGGTGATTGAGATGCATTATTTTTATATAAAAGATCATTTAATGGTCAACCCCGAATATGAGCAAAAAAGACTAAATTCGTTAGTCAGTTTACCAGGGGCCTCCTGTAGGGAGGGGTTATTAGAGGGATAAAGCATTGCTACATACATGTAGTTTGTGTATGGCTGTCACATATGACTGTGGGAGGAAGGTGATGGAGATGTATTTAATCTTTCCCAGAGCTGTATAGTAGCGGGAGCTGGTGTGAGGGATGTGGACTGGGGGAAGAATGGGAAGTGCTTCACATGGGTATTTAATATGTTCCAGATCTCATCCGTTTTAACCAGAGCAGCAGCAGGAAAGGGGGTTCATTAATTCTGGACCTGTTTAGATTGGGTGGGGGAGAGAAGAGGGGGTGGGGGTGGCGGTGGAAGGAAGGGTAGGGATGAGTTGGACATTTAATCTGCTCTGCACGTGTTTACCATGGGTAACAGTAGCTGGGGGAAGGGATATTAGAGGGATCAATCATTGCCATATTTAGTACATTTAATGGCTGTGACATATGACGATGGGAGGACGGTGATGGAGGTGTATTTAATCTGTCCCAGACCTGTATACTGACGAGAACTGGTTCGAGGGATATGGGACAGGAGAAAGGATGGGGAGGGAGGAGCATTTAATGTGTTCTGGATCTCACCCCCCGAGCAACGCCGGGTAAACAGCTAGTATATTATAAAATTGTTTTAGAAGAATGCAGAATAAAAGGATTGTAGGTTGTTGTTATGTGGTGTAAAGTATTGGGTCTCATTATTCTATTACTCATATTATGAAAATAGAGTTTTCCTTGTGGCAGGTCATTTGGCGTACTGCTGTGGGAGGTGCTGTCTCTCGGCTACGTTCCGTATCCGGGCCGCACCAACCAGGAAGTCATGCACATCGTCACGGTCGGTGGCCGGCTTGACCCTCCTGAGAACTGCCCACCTGCGCTGTAAGTTGTGGGGTTAGGGGGGCAACTGCCCTTGAAAGCAGTTCATTTAAGTTGAAAGTGCGAATGAGGTGGGATATCGAGTTCATATAGGAAACTGTGTACTCACACGATTTTTATGAAGCATTCGGTGTTGTTGTGCAAGAATTCGACAAGTGTACTGATGTTTAACTTCTTTTTATCCTATTGGAGATAATCCTCTAATTCAAATTATGACTGCTTTGTGGAAAGTACAGTAGCCCATCATAAATAAATGGTAATTCAAAGTAAAAGGTGAATTAAGGAACATCACTGTGAGGGGATGAGATCAAATGTAGACATAGTCTGTTACAGGGGAATGCATTTAGGTTATCGTAAACAATTTCTGGGTAGAAAAGGAATATTTCATACTTTGCTAAACAGTGAGTGTAAAGGTTGCTAGTCGCAGAGGGCGAATTGAAATGTTAAAAACCTGCTCAACATACCAAACCCCCATTTTCCCTTCAAAACCAGCTCAGTAAGCAACAAAGGCAGTAGCAACAGTCATTACCGGTAGATTCTAAGTTTCTCCTTGCTGGTGCCACATATGGCAATAGACAGCAACTTCATGCCAATTGGCGACTCTTGCTGGATGCTTGGCACTAGTCGTGGATGAAATTTTGAAACAACCGAACATTTTGAAATTCTGTTGCCACCAATTTGATGTTTGGCCAGTGTGGAAGAGGTTTGAGTCACTACACGCCACTTAGCACCTTATTGGTGACACTAAACTACATTGGCGTATCAACAGTCGCCACTCAAGTGGACTCCCAGTATAACTTTGACATTATTGCTATAGCCTCGTGCGTGTTACAGGTACCATGTGATGTGCCTGTGCTGGCACGGTGTAGCCGAGCGTAGACCCACCTTCAGCCACATTCTCTCCAAGCTGAGCATTGCCAAAACCGTAAGTACGCAACCAAATCGCACTGAAAAAGCCCGAATACATGGAAATACCCACCACCAAAATTTTGTTCATTACTAGACACGATGTCAGTTACAAATTTTTTATAATAGATTAATGAGCATGGTTATAATGGTTAGATGAACGTAATACCACAAATAATTGTGATGGACCCACTCCCGTGGAAAAGCCCACTTCAATTGGACTATATAAAAGTCTGGAGCAATAGAAATACCAGGCCATACCAATGTGAAGAAATACACATTCATTCGAATGCCTACTACCTAAATTGACCAGTTTTCAACCTAAAAGCTTTTTTAACGGTCGTGTACACATAGGTAGGTACATGTATGTGTTATTGACTTGCATGTATGGGCAACATTCTCAAATTCAAACTACATGTAACAGTAGGTGGTTCAAGGTTGGAAGTTCTATTCTTGTGATTATACACAAGTTAAACTAATTATATTCTGTAGACAGCATATATTGATATTTACCAAGCTAATTGTATTGTCACTGATAAGATATTATTGGTACTGTTAGACAAAAATTTATTAGCTCGCAAAGGATATCAAGGTAATACATAGTTAGACTGTACAACACACAAGATACCTTATTAGCGCAACTTATTACTACTGATTCATTAGTGAAAGTTACATGTAAAATTATTTTGTATAATATTATGCTGGTGACTTTCAGTGCAGTCATGCAATGTGGAGAACATCAGTACAGTGTTAGTTTTAGAACATCATGAAGCTATATGAATTTCTGTATGATCTCTGAATCTGAATCTAAATGAGTATCTTGCACGCCCGGGGTAATGAGGAGCACTAGCATTTGTTTTGGGATAGGTATGCTGCACGGTAAGTTCAAAATTGGGGGTCTTAACTTTTTGTAAAATCGGGGGGTTCTTAATAATGGTTTGTGCCAGAATAGGGGGTCTTAAATATGGGTTTTTAAAACAATATATTGAATCGATATGAAACTTGAAGACAACAAAATATCATCAATCAAGCTTCAGTTTACATTTTTGCAAAAGTGTGGGTCTTTGCTTTGAAGGTTAGAGAAATTAAGGGGTCTTTGGGGTTTGGCTGCCAAGAAGTAGGGGGTCTTTGATATTTTGTCATCTCAAAACCAGCTGACCGTGTATTTCAGACTGTTGAGGTTGTTTCTTACCAAATGACTGTGTTTCAGAGTAATGAGGTTGTGTGTGCGTCATTGCCGTCATGTAAGCAGTACGTGGGTGCAGCAGAGGATGATCTGCTAATGCGGCCACTCGAACGAGACACTGACGATGACCGTCATATGCTGCTCACTGTCCACAAACCCGCCGCCACCTCTGCGGGCCTCCTCGGGGGTCCCGACTCTCCTAACTCTGTGGACCAGCTAATCTGCCCCCAAAGTCCCGATTGGGAGGATCCATGTCCTGTCACCGCCGGTACGCAGCCGCCACTCCCAGCCTCCACCACTGCTAATGGAGCGGCGTCAACTGGTCCATCATCTTCATCGGGTCGACAAAGCATTAGCAGCGGGAGAAATGCAGCGAGCAGTGGAAAAAACAGTAGACAGGCGGCTATTGAGGCAGGCAACATTTTCTCATACGATGCATTTCTGGCGCCAGCAGCAATACCTCACCATCAGTCGGTCGGCTTGCCAGGTGCTGGAGGTGGGGTAGGCATGCAGCCTCGCGTCCATAGGGAGAACTCCGTGGCCAATGGTGACAGCAGGCCAGCCCAGTGTGTTGTGAGGGTGCTGCCACCGCTCTGGGAGGCGACTGGCAGCAGCGCAGCCTCCATGGAGGCTACGCATCAGGGGACAGAGGGGGAGATAACATCTTACCCTGAGGCAAATGACTCGATCCTGCCCCCGCCGCCACCAAGTGATAATTTTGGAGGTGGCATTGGTACGCCATCTCCATCATCTACACCAGACAGTGGGCTCAGCCCAATGAGTAGCTCAAATGGAACAAAGTTGCTAAAGAATAACAAGCTCACAGTTGGTGAGGCTGGTGCTACTGAAGCCACACCTAGTATTGTCAGATCTCGTCCTAGTCCAAAAAATACAGTCACCACGGCTTGTAGTCAACTTTCACTGAATTGCTCCTCGCCAACTTTGTCTGGGAAGAACAAAGCCTCGTACAAATTAGCAGGAGCAGAAAATGATCCAGTGGAGTCAAAGCAGGAATCAGCGGCATTGTTGTCAGACAGTGAGAAAACAGGGGGTTCAGCTGACAAAATGCCACTGTATGAAAACACGGCGTTGAATAATAATAGCCGTGGTAAAGATAAAATTGCAACGTGATATCTATTATTACATGTATAACCTGTAAGGAGATCTCTTTTTGATTATGTATACTAGTACTTACAAGTCGAACTGAATTCTAAATTATGTTTCTAGTCATAATAACCTCATTACATATTATGCATTCCAGTCAAATGTCCTTGATCTTCTTTAATATTTGGATAAGTTAATTTCCAATAGATACCATAGCATGTACATACTTAACTTTATGTAGTAGAATTTATGTGAAAATGTTGCGTATCCTGTGATTGTTAATGTAAATTAGCAAACTTTATTATATTGTAGATATTTTTCATATAAACAATTTCATGGAATTGAAGGCTCATTAGTTTTATGATACTTTCACAGAGTCTGCTAATTTTACTGTTTATAAGACAGAAAGACAGTTGTTGCAATTTTTTCAATATTAGCAGCATTGTAAAAGATACAAAAATTGCTCTCGGGGACATATATATTCCACTGTTTATTACATTTTTCAATACAACACTTACTGTGGTGGATGAGTAATAAATCCTGTGAACTTTATTGGTTTCCTCTATATGCACATCTGCACTGTACATGTAAACTTGCACACCAATTAGTCTCAATATGTAAACACTTGGATTTCTCAAATACAGGGTGTTTGTTGTACATGTTAGTACCGGGTAAATGGCTGTATTAATACCCCTATGTCCCTTTTACTCATCCTCATCATATATTTCTGACTTATTATTCAGTTCACAAATTGTGAAAAAAAAAAGTTTTAGATTTTAAATAATGTATGATCAGGGGCGTAGCTAGACCTTCCAAACCGGTGGGGCGAACTCTTAGCTTTGAGGTGGTTACATGCATGTCGAAATAACGAATATTAATTCAATTATAATATCAGATACATCACAATATTGAGAGACTGTGCTCTATGATAATGTGTTTTCACATAAATAACAAATACAAATAACAGATTAATTGGTATGCATGTTCCAATCTAATATAAAATAGACTGATAAAAAAAATGGAGAAGTGGAATAACGGTGGGGCGATCACCTCTGTAGCTTCTTACTAGGTACGCCCCTGATGTTTATGCAATATGAAACAGATTCTCATTGACCAATGTACTAGGCTTAACTGTGATAAGGTAGAGGCTTGAGAAAGACAATACGTGGGAGGGGAGCGTACATGAGACCAGTACTTGGGGGTGCGGCAGGGGAAGCTGTGCGTAAGGCCCCAAAGCCCTCCACCCCCTAGATCCATCACTGAAATCATATGGATCCGATGGCTAGCAAATGTTACTAAAGCAACTTAGGGACCATTCAGTATTTGTGACAGGGTGGGGTAGGAGGATTTTCCAAAATTGCCGTGAAAAAATTAATAGCCCACCCTCAAACCTCTGTGAAAAAATTGGTCACCCCCCCTCAATTTCATGTGACAAAAATTGATGACCCCCCCACCCCGCCCCCCGACCCCCATCAGTTAATGCATTCATTGTCAGTTAACTAAAATCCTATTTGATGGATAGCCATGAGCCCATGATATAAAAAACAATAACTTTTAGTACAGAATCTCTAAAAAAAATAGGGGTAAATTTTATGTGAAAAAATTGATAGCCCCCCCTCAAAAGTGTGTGAAAAAATTGATAGCCCCCCCCCTCCAAACATTGTGACAAAAGTTCTTGGCCCGTCCTAAAATCCTCCTACCCCACCCTGTCATAAATACTGAATGTTCCCTTAAGCAAGAGAGCACCTTTTCCACACCCATAAATGCAGAGCTGAAATGGACCACAGACATCTTAGAGTGGCTAAGTGTCCGGTACGGAGAAGTTGTGAAGGCAGCTCAATGCAGAAAGTACGTTGCAGACCATGACATCCAAAGTAAAGTGCGGGAGGCCACGGAACCCACTAGATACTAGATAGAAATGCAGGTTGTCTTATAGCGATGTATTGGGTTTGAAATGTTAAACATACGCAGCATAAAGTATTATCGCAGCAACATTTTATATTTCACATATTTGTTACAAATAAGATTTCATTACATTTCATTCTCTTCAACATTTTTCATTTTCCATTTATAAATGAAGAAAATATGACATGATTTTCTTCTAATGAATGTGATCATTGTTTTACAGTTCCCACGATGATTTTGACTATGTTAAGTGCCCCATTTTAAAAACCGTTTTGGGCGTTCCAGAATGGATTTCAACTATTTTGATCTATTAAGGGCGCACCAGAAAGGATTGAAACCATTTCATCGTTTCAGAGGCGATTTTGACCATTTGAGTCGCGCCCATATAAATGACCCAAACTATAATTAGTATACGTAAAAAACATGAAAATATATACTTGTGGCCTTTGTAGGCACGTTTTCTCCTTTTACCGACTGGCCTGATTGTTGGTTGCTGACCGTCCTGATCCGATGGTACGATATTTTTTCCCCAATGTGGTGCGAATTTTACTTATAAAATAATACATCCATTGCAACTGCCGCCTCGACATTCAACCTATATTCCCTACTGGTCTTTAATCTGACATATAACAGATAATTTGGAGCCGTCTGAACTTGAACAAGCTTAGTGTGCTGTACCCGAAAGAAAATGTATCACTAATGATCTTGATATGGTCATGCCTGTTTTTAGTATTTTAACGCCTTTATTTTTGTTTTTGAAGTATTTTTATGCTTTTTAGAATTTTGTGTGTGTCATACCTCGTAGTTGTGTAAAATTTGAATGGAATCGGTTCAGTGGTAAATGCTTTCATCTAGCTTGGTCGGAGACTTAGTATTTACATAATTACTTACGTACGCAATTAACACTAGTCAATAATATGACTAGATTACACAATTCTGTGTACATAACTTATGTCATAAGAACATCACACTCAAGAGGCAAAAAACTCTAAGAAAAAAAAACTTTTATTTTGTGTTTTATTACAAATACATATATTCATTAAGCCGCATAACATGCATACATTGCAAAATGTTACACACGTCTATTAAAAATATTGCTGTTGTTCATTGTCTTATTTAAAACTGCTCTTCTTGTTGTGTCTCGTGATGAGGGCTGTCTGAAGCATACGGCCCACCTTGCTCCTCTGCAACACCTGATTGACAGCCTTGGACACAGGGCTGCCGACTTCACCACCTCGATCGACGTCACCACCATGGTGACACTCACCACTCACCCAACATGCCGTGGTGAAGTGCTCCCTGCAATGTAAAAATAAATGTTTGCAATTTGTTTGATTTTAGACGACACAGATGGTCTCATTGTTGGTTTTTATACTTCTTATTCTGTGTGTTTGGAGACAATTAATTCCAGGTAATTTAATTTATCAATATCTATACCGACGTTTCGACACGTAAGTGTCCTCTTCAGGGAATATGTGAGATATGTAACAGTTTATAAAAAGTAATGATCAAGAAATAGCCTAAAACAATGACTAAACATTAAAGATACGATGTTAAGAATTCTGAAATGAATTGTCTCCAAACACACAGAATGAGAAGTATAAAAACCAACAAAAACTAAATGTCCTGATCGTCTGCCAACCATTACAAGCTGCCGGGGAAACAGAATGCACCTACGTCTTTTGACATGTAGGCTTACATCCATTCCGCTCTTTAGGCCCCCATTTCACATGGCCGATCCTAGCTCCAGATCCTCCAAAACACGCCCGTTTTGTCATTTCGGGGTGGATTGTGCGTGATCTGGCCTCAAATGTGGAGTGATTTGGCTGGTTCGGCAGGGAATGGGCCGTTTTTGGCGGGTTCGGGACCGATTTTTTCTTATTTTGGCTTGTGTGCTCCCAACCACACCACCGCCATGCTTTTCGGGACTGTCTGGAGGGCTTTCTTTACTATTTGGACCATCCTTAGGTCTTTTTGCTGAACTGCGGCCTCGTCTGCTGCATTGGGAAGATGTATGGTGACAGATGAAACCGTAAGTGTCACCACTACCGTTATAATCGGAAGCAAAAGAAGCATGGAACAGAAGCATTTTTTTTCAACAGCACGATGCTCCAATATAAGTGTTGTATACCTGGAAAAATTGACTCACTTCTGCCAGTTTCGGGCGCAAAAAGTGTTTTCACTTCTCTGGAGAAGTGATTTTGACTTTTTTCGGCCTGTGGACTCCCATTTTTGATTATTGGGTTGTTGATCTGTATCAACGTTTTGACTTTCTGCTTCGTCTGGAGAAGTAACTTGATGATCGTAAGGTTTCTCTACTATCAGTGGGTTTGCTGACAATTTTCATAAAGATGTTCCCGTTTTTTGTTGTACTAGTTCCAAATGGTCACATTAGCTTGCCTTTTGGTCCAGTCCAACTGAAAGGTCACAGACCGTAAATGCAGACGATCCCGTAAGTTTTTTGCTACAGCATATGCAATGAGGCAATATAAAAAGGCTGCATATGATTGGAAGGGGGGGGGGGGGGTTCATTGTTGTTTATGTCTCGGAAGGATTATACTCAAACACGTATTCACGGTGATTAGGCAACAAATAATTGCAAAATTGGCAGCCGTTGCACTTAATCTTGTTGCAGCTCAGCAACAATGCCAGGAGGAGGAAATAAGAGAGAGAATATTACAAGAGATTGAAGAAGAGAAATATGATAAAGCTTCAGAAAGCGTCCTTGAAGATGTTCAAGTTGCTGCTGGCCAGCAGAGACGACCATATAATCAGAAGAGATTTTGGGTAGGGCCCTGGGTCAGTCATGCTGCTGCTGTTTCAAATAGAAACATGTGCTGACAGACCGAAGCTGGTGGGATTTCACGGTTTAATAGCCACGAGGAGGGGCAGCGCCAATATTTTTTGCAGCCGATCAGATACATCGCTTCGTCTTGCATCGTCTGCCTCGGCGATTTCCCGTCACCCACGATGTCTCTGACGGCGTGTGCGGCTCGATGACTTCAGCATGCTTCGTCTTCAGACTGTTACGTAATAAATATTAATGCATCTCAGCCGATCCACCCCGAAATGACAAATCGGGCGTGTTTTGGAGGATCTGGAGCTAGATGCGGCCGTGTGAAATGGGGGGTTAAGACTGATATGGTTAATTAGAATACCGGTACTTTGAAAATTTTATTTTGGTCGTTTGCGTTTCATTAACTGATGCTCAATGGAAGTTTACTATACGGGAAATTTCATCGCATTGATGAGGGCGAAGAAGTGTACGTGTAAAAAAAAAAAAAAAAAAAAAAAAGAAAAAAAAATACTTACAAGGGTTTCACTTCAATGTCGTCAACGTACACAGTATCAAATGCGTTATCACAATAGATAGCACAGGGTTGTGGAGCATCATCAACATCTGTCGGCTGGAACAGTCATACAAATGCTGTCCTCACAATAAAGTCATACATGTCACCATGTCTCAATGTAATGAGAGGAATGTTTACTACGTTTCCCAGGTAATTTCATTACCATTATTATATATGCTTTAAAATTAAATGGAATCTGACAAACGCTTCTTTTCTAGTATGAAAGAACTTTTGCACCATTTCATAGTCATTAGAGGGTCTTGGACAGTTTCCACCATTTTACGCCAGTGTTAGCTCGCAGAAAGGGGTTTTGGACGGTTTCCGCCAAGCTAAGCTTCTGCCACCAGTCCATCAGAAATAGGTTTCGGACCGTCAAAAATTGATCAAAACCCAACCCTGGTCTCAACGACTAGTATACATACCGGTATCTGTGTTTAACCCAAAAATGGGATTGGCTGTATCTCTAACGGTGGAGAGTTCATAGCTGCATGAACTACAAACACTACATCGCAAACTTCTACATAACACGAAAATACATATCAACACAGAAGACAATCGAAACAAAAGCCCTTGACAGTGGTGATAGCAATACGAAGAGAAGCAGGAGGATTCAAAATGGCATCTCATAATAAAGATTCAACTAAAAAATTGCAGTATTTTCATGTTGATGTGTACAGCACCACTCACCAATGCACTCTGCTCATGCTGCTGTGTAAATCGGCAGAGGCAGCAGCACACTGTGGGAGGTAGTGGCGGTGGCGGGGTGGGGGGCCTCTCAGCAGCGGCGTCTGTGGTTCCTGCTTCCAGCAGTACTAGTTCTTTTGGATCACCCGCTCCCCCAGCCTCTTTCTCAGGCACATCGCCCTCTACACCCTTCAAAACAAAGATGAAACTAGAAAACATACGTTTGGTGGTGGTGAGGTAGCGGGGGTGGGCTGGGATGGATCTGACAGTTGACTTATGAGGGAGCTAGCAGGGGTTGAGATGGTGTTTTGATTTTATAAAACCAAGCATTGTCTGTAGACAATACTCAGTATGTGCATCACATTGAGTTTTAAAAGGGCACAAAAATGTACATAATAAGAATAAAAATATTCAGAAATTCAGCCAGTGAGACTGGCATATAGCCTAGTTAACAACAGCAAGCACTATTACAAAACTGGGATTGTCCAATAAAAACAATGACATATACAATGACCACAACCCATTCAATAAGAATAATGCTGACTGACCAAGACTCCACAAATAGCACTGGTCATGTCTCCATGGGAGAATCCAGGGGCTGTGGGCATAAGCGTTTTTTCTATATCGCTCTGCTGCGCTGTTTGAGAAGGAAAACATTGTTCTTCCATACGTTCTGGTGAAGGTGACACCAATTTTGTAGAACATGTCTCTGGTAAGTGCTGGGGTTGGAGTCTTTTTGCGGGAGAGCCATACCTGGGTGAAGGAAGTTGGCTTTTACGTGATGAGGAACACGTATCTGACTCCACATTAATGAGGCTGTAAAAGCTGAAAAGGGTGGTCTATCAATTATTTTTATTTACTTATACAGGTGACTGAAAATTGATGTATTCATGAATATGTGTAGGGTGGTTAAAAAAAGATGAACGTACATATCACCCTACTTAACAGGAATTGCGTCATCAGTACTTTTAAGTTTTTGAATGAATAAAATAATGTATAATTTAATACTAAGTTACTAACCTCTGTATGGCATCAAGGGAAAAAACGGCCGACAAGCCATCCAAATCGGACAGGGAGCTGTAAAGATGAAAAGGCACCAAAAGGTATAAACAAACAAAAACAAAAGATTATAGGCACAAGTCAATACAAACATATCATAATAAAAACCAGCACTTATCTTATTTTATAGCTAAAGATAAAGTGGGAAGGTCAAAGCTGCTAATCCTAATAGACCTAATGCAGCTGGTGACTGAGAAAAGGTAGTGGGTATGTATGGAGGCAAAAGTTAGGTACTAATACAGAATGCAATTTTCATTTGGCCACTCCATTGTATTACAATGTGTAAGCATGTAACTTTTAATATAAGACTATACTACAACTTTTGATTATTACTCAACACGAGCTTTTTCCTATGTGCAAGTATCATTTGCAACTGATAATTGTTAGTCAAATTTTGACAACTATCCAAGCTGCCTGCAACAAATCAACCAATCAATTAACAAATAGATCAATCAATTGAATCAATCTTGTCATGAGTCTCGGCTTTGAAGGATTCTTTGCAGTCACTTGAGTTATTTAAACAAAAAGTACGTTTCTTACTTAAACGAATGTTTTAAGTGACTGATACTTTGCCATCGCCAATAATATATTCTGGTGATTGTCGGAGAGGGAGGCCCACGTGGTCAGTACAAGAGCCCCTATGGGGGCAGGTTATGGTACAGCACGTTGGTGGGGAAATGTTGCATCACACAAGCCATGGTTTCAATCTCATGATCGAGATGTATCTGGATATGTAATTCACAAGTAAGCCAGTCTCAGATGAGAGACTGGCTTCCTCTTATGTACATGTATATTCTAACATAGGTGAGCTCTTTTGCATGAGCCATATAGACTACACTTGACGGGACATAATGTTAACTAGGCTTTTTGGCGACATATCCAATGCCCAAAACAGTTTCCTATCGAAATATCTCTATTCTAGATATTTATCTAGATATTTATCCCCCGGATAATCTAACCTGGAACAATCTAAATCGTCTTCCAATGGCGGGTAGGTTCTAGGCATGATATTTGTAATTTGCTATACAAAATAAAATGTAAGCTCGAGTGATCAAGTCCGCGGTCGATAGAGTGAAATCTCTACAGTACCCCCAAGGATAGTATATTGATATAGTATCCTAGGTATCCCTAGCCTCGTTCAACCAGACTCTGTATTGCATGAAATGAGCGCCGCCATTACAGAGTCTGGTTGATCGAGACTAAGGTATCCCTACACCATGTACACGTCAACAGTTCAAAGAAAGACGTATTCTGCGAAACGCTATACGTTCAAGATGCAATGCACAACGTTCAAGTTACTTGTAATAGAGATCCTAGTTGAACGAGGCTAGTCCCTCCTATATAAATACAGGTCTTCATCAGCCAGATTCTATTGTTAAGCACACTCGATACATACATGGCCTGGTTGAACGAGGTCAAACACAGATCATATTTTTTACGTATTCTCGGTCAACACAGACCTTCCCTTTACCCACGCCGTACAATCTCCAGACTGAGGCTCCCGGTAGGCCTACGACTCGAAGAGCGCAAGGCCGTAATGTGATTCGTGCTTGGAGGTTGTCACAGCCCCTTCTGTTGGCACTCCTTGCCCACAGAGGGCAACTTATAGACTAAAATAGAGAAGAAATGCCTTAGGTACACACATCGAATGTCATAGACATGAGTCTACGATATTCGAGGTGTGTACTATAGTCTATAAGTTGTTCCTGCGTCTTTGCCCTGTGGCCTGCTTGTTGCCATGTTCATGCCATGTTAGCGTAGGGTGGATTACATAGTCTGGCTCGGTAGCAAGCCTAATTAATAGTTTTAATTAATAGCTAGCAATATTATACCAACTTTAAGTATATATAGATATCATGTAAAAAAAAACCCGACCACGTTCCCGTTCATTCCCATGCACACGCGACAATGCTTTCACTTTGCTGGTGCGTTATCACGTGAGTGACGTGACGTGTGACTCGTGGGCTCTCTTGTCAGTTCCATCCCATATTAAACTATAAGCACCATGCTTAAGAAAAGTTTAAGATAAGTAGTACGATTCATAAAAGCTTTCAAAACATGAACGATGCTATTGAAACTAAATTTGATGGACGAAATCTAATAGGATGATTTGAAACCAGCCGTCTTCAATACATTACGCCTTGATTAACTTCACTTCCTCCTATCAGTGTCATTTATAAAGTTGTTAGCATATTTCTAATTAAGTAGCTGCTTTCAGATAAACTTAAAAAAGAAAAATGTACATAATATGACAGCAGATTTCTAATAATCCTTTTGTTTAATATACATGTTGCAGCATGATATACTAATA
>CM032665.1:278870-296616 GCA_019095985.1 Streblospio benedicti | reverse complement strand
TCTATACCTACAGGAATTGTTGAATTGTTGGACCCATTCATAGCTGTTAGCCTTTTCTCTACCTATCTCGAACTACATCCTGACATTCTAAGTTGGTATACTACCCCACATCTTCTTTGTGGCTTATCCTTTGGTCGGACCAGCAGAGACTTTGGGGTGTTGTAAAGGCTTCAATGCTTTACCTCATATTTGCCGAAGATTTCTTTGTACCATTCTCTGTAACCCCACTGACATAGGGGCAAACCGGATATTTGGTACTCTTCTGTTCTCCCTTAGAGTCCTTGTCTTTGGTTCTATAGTTCTCTGTGGAATGTGGAATGCCATCTCTTGTACCCATTCACTGTCAGACCCTTTTCTTTATGTGAGCTATCTCTTTCACTTTGTCCTCTGGTCTGCTAACTAAGTTTCAACTCTATTGAACAATGTCCTCACTACCGATCTCTTATGCTCTAGGTGGTGGTTTGGACCTAAGTCAGATCTTGATCGGTATGGGTTGGTTCCTGTAGACCTTAGTGGTTAAAGAACCATCCTCATTCTTTAGAATGCAAATATCCAGGAAGCGGTAGCTTGTCATCTGCTTCAGGTTCAATGGTGGTTAGGATGTTGCTGTCAATCGAGTTAATGTGTTGAGTGAAAATGTCGATTGAATGTGAGGTAAGACAGTAGACATGTCATCCGCATGTAATTACCAAACTTCAGGAATGACAGGTGAACTGTTTGCCGCTTTTCCTTAAAGTCTTCTATGACTAAGATCCGCCACTGCTGGAGATACCGGCGACCCCATTGGTACCTCTAATTTGACCGTAGAAAGTCCATTACAGACAAAATATGTGGTCTCAAGCAAAACTGGAGCAACTGGATTCCTCTGGTCCAGGGGGATAGCTGGGTGCGGTTTAGTAAAGTCGTGTCTTCTTTAAATTCTTCTAATCACCTTGATGGCGGTATCAATGGAATGCTGGTAAACAGAGCTGACACATCATAGGAAACCATCATTCGTGGGGGTGGCACTTCTAAATCTTTCAACTTCTTCACAAAATCCGCACTGTTCTTTTATCGCATGGATTGTCTTTCGCTTTGAGGGGTTAAGTATGTGGGACAATGCCTTGCTGCCGGGTATGAAATACTATACTGAAACAAATGGGGGCGACCTACATGGTCGCGGGGAACTGAAAACAGCCGCCAGTAGCACTGTTGGCTCATGTGACATGAGCTGGCGTCTGCAATGACAGGTAAAAAAGATGGTTCTGAGAACAAAAACCATTGATCAATATACCAGAACCCAGTAGTAACCACTCCATTCATAGAAACTGTGTGTAACTTTTATTTATATTAATTTTGTGAATAAAAAACAGACATCATGAATATATTAAGCCACTATGTTTTTCTCTGTTTTTAGACCATCGCCTCATTAGTTTTCCTAGTGCATCACAAAAAAATACAAAAAAAATACATTGAGCCACTGCCAAATTATGTTTTTATATTGTTATATGGACATGTTTCGTGTCTAATTTAATAAATGATTTGATTTGATTTGAAAATGAAATAAAATTGCCATCAACAGCATTTTCGCATGCATCTATTCTAAATCAGCTAAGCAGTGTTGTTGGTCTGTGAGTCCTAGACTAGCCATGTTTTTTGTTTTAATCGCCCTCATTAGATTTTTTTTTGGCCAAAAACGGGGTTTTTTTAAATGTTTTTTTACCTCCCCCCTCATTAGATTTGGAATATTTTTCTGATATAAAACAGAGAAAAAAAACATAGTGGCCTTAATGGGAAAAAGTTCTGATAGATACCCCAAGAGCACACAAGTATTATATTTCTCTCCACAGAAGCAAACCTCCGACCGTGAGTAACTTGTCAAGTGAAAAACGTAGCAGCAATCAACGTGCTTCAAAAACCGTGATTTTGCAGCTGCAAGATAAGAGGTTAAGGTAACTTAGACATCAGGTTTACCAAGTTTGAAAATCAGGTAAACCAGCTCAAAATCAGTTAACCTGGCATCGAGATGATGAGTGCCTTTAAATATAAAAGATAGATAAATATTAAAAATGAATACAAACATTTGGAAATAATACCTGCATATATTAGGTCTCTGACCATGATTTGTAACTTTGCTGTGTTGCTGCTACTAAAATTCCTCTTTTTATGACTTGTAGGCTCACATCAGTAACACCCCTGCTAAACTGGGAACAACTTCAATCTAATGTTCATACTCGGTAATTATTACCAAGCCAGAAAAAAGAAAAATCATCATTGATTAGAAAAAAATATCTGTGTTTTGCAGGTGTCACTTTCTTATCTGGTGGTCAGTCTGAGGAAGATGCGACTGTTCATCTTGATGCAATCAACCGTGCACCAGGACCCAAACCATGGGGTCTCACCTTCAGCTCTGAGGCCGTGCTCTTCAGAAACGTCTGTGCTTGCAGCAGCAAGGTAAAGGTGATAAAATCAAGGCTGCTCAGGATGAACTCACCAAGAGGAGCCAAAGCCAATGGTGAGGCCGCCCAGGGCAAGTATGCTGGCGGCATTGCTGGAGCTGCTGGCCCGGAAGAGTCTCTGTTTGTGAAGGACCACGCCTACTAATGATGAAAAAAATGCAGCGTTAATCTGATATTTTTGGACTTCTTAATGACAATTTTGTTAAAATTTGATTTAATTTTAAAATATGATTCTGTTCAAAAAATTTTTGAAACATTGATTTAAATAATTAAAAGTTAGCAGATAAGCATACAATTTGGCTGTTCTCACACAATTTGTGTAATTTAGCATACAATTTTGGCTGTTCTCCACACAATTTTCATGTTAAAATTATTTTGAAACATTTTGATTTTAAATAATTCATGTGCTTGAATAAGAGCCACAATTTTGGCCTTACATTTCTCGCACAATTTTGAAATGTAAATTACTAATACAATTTGACTGTTCTGACAATTTTCATAGTTAGAATTATTTTTGAAACATTTGATTTTAAATAATTCATGTTAACTGAATAAGAATACAATTTTGGCTGTTCTCACACATTTGAAATATAAATTACTAACAAATTTTGGCTGTTCTCACACAATTCGAAATAAATTACTAATTGAATAAAAGCGTATTTCATGTTACTGTTTGTCTTGCCATAGATAAGCTGGTGCGGATTAAAGCTCAATGGATGTGGGTGTGTGACAATGGTCATTGCTCCTCACCACACTCAGGTTTAGTGGTTTATTGATACTACTAAGTTCCCTACTTTATTCATTTTCAGGCCCGTAACTAGGCTGAGGCAGAGGAGGTGGTCAGAGGAGGTGACTGCCTCCTCACCGGCTTTTTTGAATGCCTCCTTTGCCTCCTAGCTTTTAGATTTCGCCTCCTCGCTTTTTTTGCTAAATATTTTTACAAGTTTGTTATGTCTAGTACTGACTGGTCAGCAATTTGATTAAAATATATTAGTAAATCATGGGATATAATGAAGCTCTTCTACATTATATGATTTGTGGGCTAAAATCAATATACGGTCATCATATAACCATATGCCAATTGAATTAAGCACATAGGCATATGAAAGTTTTTATGGTTGTTAGGGTATGCAAATTAAATTCACACACAGACCATGCAAAAAATATACGCTCTCATTCAATTTAGTTTCAAGCCATTAATGATCATCACGGGTTCGACTTTAAATCAGCATTTGTAAGCTACTATACATTTGATAGAATATTTTGAAATAAGATCAAAACTACATAACAATTACATTATTAAACTTCATTATTAAGTAAAACAATAAGTTTATTATGGCAAATATATGCAAAAATTTCATCGTCCATAGCATAACCATTATTGTAAGAATGTCGGCTTTTAGTGATGTGGTGATGAAAACTTCAGAAAAGATCTTCAATGGACTGACTGCTTATTTACCCCCACCAACTTTACAAGGTGAGCAAGTACCCTGCAGATCTGGATGTATATAGAAATACCACATTCTCATTGGTTTCACATGTTACAACACACCCTCTAGATCTATAGTATGCCACTATACAAGAATATAAGATAAGCACACACTCTAGATAGGTTATGGACTTACGTGGGATACAAAAGATACTGTAATCTATAATATTTCGTGCCCGTTAAAATTTTGCCATTTCCACATATAAGATTATTTTGTGACTATTAATTTTGCGTTTTGGTCCATCCTAGACCAACTTCCTGAGGCTAATGTGTTTGCTGACAATTTAGCTTCGTTTTTGAACCTACCCACGAAATTTAGAGTGCAATCGTCCGCCCAACATTTCTAGTTTAGTGTAGGCACATGTCCGTAATATCTGCGTTTGTAAGCTAAGAAATATCTTGAAAACATCTGAAGTATATAATGAGCAACCCGGTTAACAATAATGAACTTTTCTACATTTAAATATTTTCATCACTATATTCCAAAAAGAAACATGCACACTAACAAAAAATCACTTCATGTTTGTAATCCCCCATTGCCTACATGCTGCCTAGGTCATTAATGGGCCACAGGATTAGATCCGGGTAGAGACTTTAACAACCCCTCCGCCGCCGCCTCCACCGCCTCCCCTCCTCCCCTCCTCCCCCTCCTCCTCCCCAAAGCCCCCCTCCTCCACTATAGCCCCCTCCAGTCCACCACCACCACCACCTTTACAACCCGCCAAGCTTTGGCAAAAATTGCCATACATGCAAGAATTATTGGGGCCAACAGGGTGCTATAAGAATCTTAGCCCATTCTGCAGGCCACCTTGGACAGAATGATCCCTTAGCGCATTTCTGTAGCTTTCTCTCAACAGTACGATATAAAACCAGGTCCATAAGACTTATTAGTGAACAGCACGCTATTTTCATCCCAAATCTTTTGTATGCATGGTGAACTGAGCCCTTCCTGTAGGGTTTGCTCCAACCGTGGTCCACATCATCCTTTCTCTGGCTTGAAAACATCAAGACAATATCATCTCCACAGCCGTTATCAAAATCCCAACTTATATCCCGCGCCAGGTACCTAGCAAGAAGTATTCCACTGCCGTCTGTCTTGCTTCATAGTCTGCAAAGCTTCCTATTTTGCTTCAGCACAATGCCCAGCTGCCACCTTGATGTAAGTGTCACCGTATGAACTAACGTCACAGTTGCACCTGCACTGGTTCATTTTCTGAAATTCTTCCAACAAGTTATTGAGTTTCTGTGTTGAGTTGCATCTATTAGTTGCAGGTCGCCAAATCCAAGATCACGGTTTCTTGACCACATACTAGATATTGAATTCTAAGTTGGGAAGTGATACTTTGTCCGCGATTGGATGTTGGGCTTTACTTCTGACTGTGCGTATGCGGCTGTCCACAGGAAGAAATCGTGAGTAGGTATAGCATATTGTGAGTCTCTATGGGGTCCTGTAACAGGAAAATTGATACGTTATAAAACAACAAGTAATTTTACACCAGACATGTGTCATTTGTGATTGTGAAAGCTGTTTTAGCTTTTACCAGCGACATTCTGAATCAATCACACACAGATCATGTGGAACACCTTTGAGAAAATCAATATAATTGTTACTATTCAGTGCTCCCTTCTTTTGGCTAGTGTATTATCATATATATTACAAGTGCGTATCTTACTAAATGCTCTGATATAACGGTCAAATAAGCTTATACTGAATATTTTTTCTTGTAAAATCTAAATGATGATCGTCCAGAGTTTGAAAGGCATACGCCATAATTATTGCTAAACCAGTCCTAAAGTTTATTCTTGAATGTGTTCATTGTGTTGGTATGAAATATATTGCGTTCATCTTTCTTTACTCACAACACTAAAAATTTTTAAATACATTAACAGTTTAAGCCAAACAACTGTTGGCATCCTCAGAATGTTCTTCCGGCGCAATGTCTACGTCAAATATTCTGATCCTGAGCTTGAGGATAGACTGGGGAGAACCAGAATAATAGACAGAGAAAATTAGATGAAAACCAGGACCATCAAAGAGTCTGTACACATCCGAACCTGCAAGCAGGTTATGAACAGGGCGAGGGGCACCAACTCGCTTGAGGTGCGTTCCATCCTCGTTCAGGATCAGAATATATTTGACTTGTGACATGGGAAGAACATTCTGAGATATAACAACTGCTTGTATTAATATTAAAGCCACGAGCCAACAATGAACTAACTCCCAATCTAAAGTTGTCAAAACTCATTGTTGGGGGTTTGATAGAACTCATTGCATTGTGGTAAAAACAGTATTAAGACACTCATTGAGTTAGGTTGATATATTTTGTATCATACAAGAGGGGGGCAACATAAGGTCCACCAGAGATCCATGTTCCTATATTTGACACCGAGCTATCCATGTTCCCATTATAATTTCTGGGTAAAATGCTCCATTATGAAAAAAATGACCCCAAGTAAACAATTTTCAGCACGAATTTATCAGCAATTTTTATCGAGTTGAAAGGCATTAAAATTTATATTTTTCTATAGATGACTTTTAAGTGCTGTATTTTATACTAAATAATCTAAAGAATATTCAAACATGTGACTTGGTTGATGGAAGGTCAATGTCTCAAAAGGTAAACGTCCCATTTTTCCTGTGTACTGTCTCAACATACACAAAATCATGGAATAGCTCAGTACAGATATTGCCACAGTAATTTGATGCTCTTTTATGAAAAAGACTCTAAATGAAGATTGAAATTACAGCAAATTGTTCTGGGCATGGCTACATGTAAATATCCGTGTTTTACCTATTCATTCTTTCATTATCAATTTTCCCCAAATCTCTTTTCAAAAGATATGTTCTATAACTCACATCCATTTACATGATTTTCTTATTTAAAATGATTATATAAAATGGTAAGAAGCTCATTTATATATAGCTTTTCAAAAAAAATGACTAAAAATTAGCAACACTTTAATTAAAACCTTAAAAGGTATGAATTAGGCATTTTGTAAAATTGGTGAAGGACAATAGTTATTGTTCAATTTCTAGCAAAATATATATAGTGTCTTCAATTGTTATTTATTAATTTCCTTATAAAAACAAATCATTCAAAACATATAATCCAGAAATACCCTCAATGAAAGCTGAAAATTGTTTCCAGATTTTTTGTATGTGGTGCTTTTAATATAGGGAAGCAATTCAATATGGATCAATATGATGATTACAATATTTATGCATAACATCCCTTGCTCTACATCATAGACTATCCTATGGAAAGGGGCAAAGGGTCAATCCATCAACAGTTTGAAAGTGTCTATGATGTCTGGATAGCACTCCAATGCTACCCATGCTGTTTTCTTACCACTCCCACACATTTGGGATGTGCTATCACAACCTGAAAGGCGTGAAAAGTAGCAATGTGTGAACTTAAAAGGATTGCTCAGTCAAAATCATATTTGTTTTTAAAATTCAGTATCAATAGGCGATACCTTATCCATTCCAAGTGTGAAAAATAATATTCACATTCTCAGCTTTTAATACTAGAAACACCTTTAAAATACCATGCTCTCCTCAAATAAAACCTATTGAAACATGTTGCATAATCCATTGTGCAAGGCGTGCCCCGATTCTGTCGTCAGCTTCTGAATGATAACATGACATTAAGTAAGCCTATTTCCACTTCAATACCCCATGTGCAAAAATATCAGTGCCTTTAGTCAGCACTAAAAGTATCTCAAGTTCTCACTTTGAGCCAACCCTTCGGTTAATATCGGTGCCTTTAAAAACTATAAGATAGATTTGTTATCACTGTTGAAAAAGAAATACAGCAGGCCTTTGGTATGGGGAGTACAATGTATTTAGTGACACTTGTGTTTTGCCCTTCTCTCTTAACTTGAGCTTGACTCTTGACGTATTCTGCTCAGGAGTATGTATCCCAAACTTCCATCTACGCTGGTCACACCATCAGAGAGGATTATGATCATCAAATATATTTGCTCAATTTGCCTTCACCATATGTACATGAAACCTTCACATGAAGGACAAACTGCTGATTGATGACCCTTCATTGCCTTTCCATAGAATCCAGTCCATATCAGAGTTGGGCAACTATTTTTTATTAAAACTAAACTAAACTAAGTGACTCGGGCAGATGTTATGAATAAACTAGACTAAACTGAATGATCACTTGAATAGATAAACAAATTATGCAATGAAGAGTTTACATAATGAAATAACACCTTTATTTTCATTAACTATTTCAAATTAATTTAAATAAACATATCATATATAATATTGCGTTCTTGTAATCAATATTTTAACATTATCTATTCAAGCATAGCTATTTCAACTAGTTTCTAAATAAAATTTATTTCATCTTTCAAAACACTAAAAATTTATTTACTTTTGGCAGTTTTAGGATGCTTCTGCAGTTGTTTTCAAAAAGCTTTACTACTATAACGCATGTCAGATTTCATGGTTTACGGCCGCCATCCCCGCTTGCGGCAAGCACTAGATTAAGTAGACTCTGCAAGCTGGTGGGCCCCTCATCTCTGTTCATGGTCTGACTTTGCATCCGATGGAATAGCTTCCTTTGATCGCTCTAGTCCTACCATCACTCTCTCTGTCTAGAACTGTCACCCCCTTCAATCAATCTTGTGATTTTCACTTATTGGCGTGATCTGTGACCACTTAGGATAAGATGCACTTTGTCCAGAGCATCTATGATGTGTTCTTCTTCCATTTCTTGTCATCTATCTCTGTAACTCTGTCCTCACATCTATCCAACAGTGTTAGAATCCTCCAAGTTAATACTGCACTGGATAATATCATATACAGTGAAATTCCTCAACAACGTGAACCCTATTTGCAGATCCTTCCTTTGTAGAGGTTTCCTTTGATTACTACATCATTTACTTACATTATTATAAGCTAATGCATGAGAAAAGTTTCCTTTATTCAGAGTTTCTTATTCAGAGTTAACATGCGCAGTAGTGTTTTTGAAAATATCTGCAGAAGCAGACGAAACTGTCAAACAATAAATAAACTTTTTTAGTGTTGTGAAAAGATGAAAATAATAAATTTGCTTAATTACCAACACTATGAACTCATTTAAGGATAGTTTCTAAATATATAGTTTGTGAATACAGAATATCATATACTATTATGTACATTAATTCATGTACTTTATCACAAAACAAGTTTACATCCATACCTTGATGACTTCGTTAATAAGCTAGGCTAAAATTAAGAAAATCCAAATGTTATCGTATCAAACTGTATAATAGCCATATGTATTCTCAGAGTCCTTGCAGTGTTTTTATTCTGATGATTGAGTTTAGTTGTAAAACTTGAACTTATGAAACAATATTGTAAAATAAAATGCTGCCATAAAAACCTTTGTAATGTTATTCGAATATCATATACATGTATATACAATGTAGACATATTGGTAAGTATGTGCATATGGATTTATCATATACATTATCATAGGCTCACTTCATTGATCAAAACTTCCTTTTGAGCAGCTTGTCCCCAACATTATATTCAATGATATGGAGATGCGTGTCATCTCATGTCTAACTATGTCGCATTTTGCCACCCCTAATCCAATTTCCTTTGTTGAGATCAAATATGGTTACTTTAAACTAAGAAAAAAAGACAAAATCTAAATAAAAATAGAGTTCAAACTTATCTCTTCTATAGCTGGTGTGTTTTTATATCCTCATATGCAAATATTAAGTCCCTATATAATAAGTAGTAAATGGGATTTTCATCAATCACAAAGATGCAGTCGTAGATTTGAAAAGCACCATTCACTATTAATGTCCCATTTACTACTTTCAAACCTTATTTATACATGATTCATGCGCCATTGAAGTATTTTGATAACTTGTCATGATATAAGAGCTGGCATTTACCAAAGATTTTCATCGCATTCACATTACCTAATTCACGGTTGATGCCCGCCAAAGACTTCATTTAGCCTTGAACTTGCTCACAATAAATTAGTTTAGGACGAGAGACACGAGCTAGATGTGAGCTAGTATTCATTTTTATCTTATTTTTTATGTTTCTATCTTTGTTGTTCGAATATCAAGTGGCTAAATATCAAGTTACAATCAAGTACATAATATATTTCACACTCTTCATCGGTGCCTTTTCACAGTATCTACCCGTTACTGGTACCACCCCACAGAAAATATCATCTTCAAGATGAACGTTTACAGATGTGTAAAAATAACTTGAGAAGGTAAAAGTCATAAAGGGGAGTACTAAACACCAGACACGTGATGTACTTGATGAATGACCAGTAATTGGTGTCAAAGGCATCTAAGAAGAGTGCAAAAATATGTTATGTTTAAAATTTTAGTAGCAATTTTGATATTTAGCTAATTGATATTCGAGCTTCTTTCATAAAGGCACATAAAAACATAAAAATGAGACCTGATACTACATGACAAGACGCGCTTATATAGACTGGTATTATATATCCTGTTAATTACTTTTACATTACAAACATAGCATGAATTATGCGCTTCAGTACAGAGTTTATATGCTAGCATAACTAATTACACAAATTACTTTTAATGAGGGTTTTCTTCCCTTAAAATCATGTATTTATGTTATATATTCACAAAAATATCTATTGTCTAAGATTTTTAGTAGTTTTAGAAGTTCAATGTTTCACTTTTGACACAGTAACAGTTAGGCCTGTTACCAAGTTCCGTATATACAGTGTGTACAAATTCTTCAAACACACCTTAATTCCATTCATGTAAATCATAAAAAGATATCTATCTAATTTCAATTACATTTTTGAATGCAATTTTACATTTGAATGTGTAGGCATACATATTTAAAAACGAACTTATGCTATATCTAACCCAAAAAAATGTATTTTCTTGCAATTGTATGAGTGACATTGCGCTCAACATCACTGTGCATATTTGGACAGTTAGTGTTTTATACATAAGAAAACTAAGAACCACATTTTATTAAGGGTCTATGATTATATGATTATATGCTATTGTCTTAAGCTTTTTAGTAGTTTTAAGTTCAATGTTTCACTTTGACACAGTAACAGTTAGGCCTGTTACCATTGTTCAAATTATATACAGTCTGTACAAATTCTTCAAAACTCACCTTAATTTCATTTATGTAAATCATAAAGATATCTATCTAATTTCAATTACATTTTGAATGCAATTTAGGTACATGAATGTGTATACATATTTAAAACGAACTTGTGCTATATCACCCAAAAATGTATTTTTTTGCAATTGACTGACATTGCGCTCAACATCACTGTGCATATTTGGACAATTAGTGTTTACACATAAGAAAACTAAGAACCACATTTTATTAAGTGGTCTATGATTATATGATTATGCGAACTCTGCCCCCCCCACCCCGTGATTCCATTCAGATTCACCGAGATCAGTCAAGGTCTTTGCTGATTCGGGGTATTCCTAAACGAAAATGTATATTATAATGTAATCTTTCTTAGAACTACCCCCATCCGCATCGGCATATATAATTGCGGAGGGGGGCGGGGTGGCGATAAATCATGCAAGTTTTATTCAGGGACAACAACTCCCCCAGTGATATGGCGTAGCTGAACAAATAGAATAGTCTAGTGTCATGATTGACTTTAAATGAAAGCAAATGAGGCTAAATCCTACAAATTGTATCCCCCTCTGTCTAGTTATTCGATAACCCTCTACCTTAATTGATGAGAAAAATGACGTTTTGTCATCGTTTTGTTTTGTCATCATAAATATGTTATATTACATAAAGTATATCATTAAAGAATAACACATTTTTCAGACATTTTTTATCTTAAAATATAATACTACACTTATGTGATTATTGAAATACCATACACTAAACTGTAGAATTAAAACATTCTTTACATAAACCAAGATCGATAGATAACGATAGATTACTATTACAATGATTATGTAAGACTACAATAAGGCATAGTGATTTACATGATTATCAATTACGTGAACCTGATTGCGTCACTTCAGCTGAAGCGAAAGTCTTGTGTTAGTTTGGTTTGTATCCGTGTGTATGTCCCTGGGCGGGAACGACAGCGTTCACTGATAACCAATTTCGTTCAACCTAGGCATACCTATGAGGTATGAGACGGCACCAAAGTTATTTGATTCAGTACACTTACAGATTAAGGTGAGAGAGACATTTTTTGATCATTTTCTAACGTGTATTGCAATAGCTTCAACACTGCTAAAATATTCAAACTTGGTACAATGCTTACATACTTAGTGAACATTACTTGTGCGTAAACTTGGGACTTTGCCGATATAAGAGTGATGTTCAGTAGACCATTTTAGTTCATCTTTTTACCGTTATATTCAATAATTTCATTCACATGCGGCTAAAACCATGATCCCCCACATTTAATACACTGCTTACACATCTAGTGTCCCTTTACATGGGACCGATTTTGGCAATTTAAGAGTGATTTCCAGAAAGCCATTTTAGGATATGTTTGCAATTTTTGGTACTTTCAACACAGCTTGAACCGTGAACTTCAAATTTGATGAATACTTAGTTATCATCAAACGTGTCCCATTTGGCCCTTTGTCAATTTAAGTGTGATTTGTAGAAACCCATTTCAGGGTAATTGTTTGCATTTTCTGCAATACAGCTTAAAACATTACCTTATAATTTAATACAATGTCTGTACACGTGGTGACCATCATCCTTGTCCAACTTTTGCGTTTTACCAACTAGATCAAAGGCACTCAGGGAGCACAGCGTACCCAGTACAAAATGGCAATAAAGATGTTAAACCATATTTACATTGAAATTACTAAAAGTAACGTATAGTATAGTATTGTATAGTAACAAAACTCGGTATGTTGTGTAACCTGAATTATTTTTATTTGATCATCTTTCTTTGTTCACAACACTAGATATTTTTAAAACATTTACAGTTTCGCCAAACAACTGTTGGCATCCTCAGAATGTTCTTCCCGCGCAATGTCAAAGGTCAAATATTCTGATCCTGAACGAGGATGGAATCATAAACTTACGAGAATTGGTGCACCCCCCCCCCCCCTCTTCCCTGTTCATAATCTGCTTGCAGGTTCGGATGTGTACAGACTCTTTGATGGTCCTGATTACTCTGGCTCCCTCCCAGTCTATCTGATGGTTGTTCTGGTTTGCATGGTCTGTGATGGGACTCTTGTTTTTTTTTCCATTTTTGACTCTTTCTTTGTGGATCTGGTGTATGCTCCCTTCTGGTTCGCTTCCACGTCCTTCTGATGTTCCTTCAGTCTGGTACCAAACTTTCTGCCCGTTTCCCCGACGTACACTTTATCACATGACTTGCATGGAATCTTGTACACAATTTCACATTTGTCCATCTTATCTACTTTGTCTTTCAGGTGTACTAGGATGTTCCTGATAGTCAGCATTGGCTTCACCGCCGTAGCTACTAAGTGTTTGTTCAGAATTCTGGAGATCCCTTCTGTAACACCTTTCACATATGGTAGGATAACCTGGCCTTTTGATCTTTCAGCTTCTTTTCTTTTCTTGTTCTTTTCACTCTTCCTTTTCAAGTTTGGTTTCTATCTGGTGTTTCACTCGTCGGAACAAGCATTCAGGATACCCACATCTTGTCAAAGCTTCAACTATGTGTTGTTCCTCTTTCTGCCTGTCAACTTCTTCTGTCACTATGTCATTCCCCTATATCTAAAAGGGTGCATATAACACCTAGCTTGTGTTGCAAAGGGTGGTGGGAGAAGTGTAGGTACTGGTCAGTGTGTGTCTTCTTTCTGTAAACTAGTAATTTCACACTCCTGTCTGGTTTTTTACGCACAATCAGTGTGTCTAGAAATGGAATGCATCCATCTCTTTCTTCTTCATGCGTAAACTTGATGCTACCAGTCTCATCCACTGTGTTGAGATGGTCTGTGAGGTTCTGGGTCTCTCCTCTCTTTATCTTCTCTAACACATCATCCACATACCGCTTCCATAGTTGTGGTTTACAAGTCACTGAGGCCGTGGCTTTTGCTTTGGTCTCTAACCATTCCGTGTACAGGTTTGCTACTATTGGTGACACTAGACTCCCCATAGCTGTGCCGAACTTCTGTTGGTAGATTGATCCTCTAAACTGAAAATACGTCGTTGTGAGTATGAATTCACAAAGGTCCATGATGTCATTTGGATTTAATAACAGGATCAGGATCAGAATATTTGACCTTTGACATTGCGCGGGAAGAACATTCTGAGGATGCCAACAGTTGTTTGGCGAAACTGTAAATGTTTTAAAAATATCTAGTGTTGTGAACAAAGAAAGATGATCCAATATATTTAATACCAACACAATGAACACATTCTGAATTATTTTGTCAGGATTTGTTCTTGTGGCGCATCAGCCCTTTTTGGCTCGCCCCTAACATGTCCCAAGCTCACCTGATAGAATAGTTCATGTAATACAGATTCACCTGATTTTGTCCATGACTCAGGTTCGAAAAAAAAAATTCAAGAAAGTTTTCCCTTTAGCAGCAGCTGCTGCTGCTTCTGCTGTTTTTATCTGCCAGTGTTATTGCGGTTGTGTGTTTGTTCTTGTGCTTCCTGTATGCTCTAGCTGCCTGATCACGTCTGCATCTAGACTCTTCACTCACTAGTGTGTGATGGTGATGGCAGACTTAGCCGAACGTGCCCCAGAGTCGTAGCATGGGTGGCGGGACTCCATCTTTCTGGGTGGCGAGCTATATGCACACGGACCTGTCGCAGCCGACCACAGCCACCGTCGCCGTGTTGCCCTCCTCCGCCTCAGTAGACCTAAAACGTAAACGTTAATTGGGTTTAGCGTTTAGGTACAAAAATTTCACACGTTTTCCCACGCCCATGGCAACCATTCTCTACTTGTCCATTGACGAAGGTTCGTTTGGATATATAACACAAGACCAGCGAATTGTTTTCTTCTGCTGAGTATGCATGTATATAGTTCAGCTCATACAGGACACACAGTGGTGTTTCATATTTATCATACCAATCTCTGTATTTTATAGCATGCGGCTGGTTTTTTCATGAATGTGGTCATGTTACACGCATCATCGAGTAGTATAACTTGGGAGGTAAGTAAAAAGCAATTAAGGGGCTATAGGATAAAGCCATTAACATTCCAAAGAAATTCCTCAGCCGGGCGGGCGGCGGCGGCTAGCTCGGGGAAACTAGGTTCTGGCGTCCGGCTAGGAAAGGCGTCGGGGGCGTGGATCGGCGGGGGGATCCTAAGGCGGGGCGTCGTCGGGAAGGGTCGTCGGTCGGGGGTCGGAAAGGGGTCGATCGGGCGATAAACCCCCCGGTCGGGGCGCTCACCCCGGGGGCGCCCTCCCCGGGACGGCGGTACGCGTTCGATAAAGCCCGGGATCGTCGGGCGCTCCGCCCGGTACTCGGGCCCGCTCATCGTCGGGCGCGTCGCCGGTGCGTCGGGCGCTCGGCGGTACGCGTTCGATAAAGCCCCGGGATCGTCGCAGCGCTACGCCGGCCCCGGGTCGTCGGATCGCTCAGCCCCCGGTGTCGTCGGGCGCTCAGCCGTACGGTATAAAGCCGTTCGATAAAGCCCGGGATCGTCGCCGCGCCCGGCGCCCGGGTCGTCGGGCGCTAAAACCCCCGTGTCGTCGTCGGGCGCTCCGGCGGTACGCGTTCGATAAAGCCCGGGATCGTCGGGCGCTCCGCCGGTACGCGTCGGTAAAGCCCGATCGTCGCGCCGCTCAGCCCGGGAGGGTCGTCGGGCGCTCCGGCGGTACCGCGTTCGATAAAGCCCGGGATCGCCGGGCGCTTCGCGGTACCGTCGCATCCGCCCGACCCGGCGGGCCCGGCGTCGTCGGGCGCGGATCGCTAGCCCGACACGCGAGCGGGGCTATACGTGAGAAGCCGTTAACCACCACCCGTCCGCTCACCGACGACTGGACCTATACGTAAGAAGCCATTAATCACGCGTCGACCCGCCAGCCGATGAGCACCTGGAGCTATACGTAAGAAGCCATAAATCACGCCTGTCGGTCGAGTCGCTAGCGCACGCGACACGCGAGCGTAAGAAGCCATTAATCACGCGTCGACCGCCAGCCGATGAGCGGCTGGAGCTATACGTAAAAGCCATAAATCACGTCGCCGGATCGGTCGAGTCGCTAGTTCGACAAGCGACGGGGCTACGCGTAAAAAGCCATTAATCACGCGCCCGAGCGGGTGGTGTCCCGTACGAATAGCCCGATAATCCCTACGAAACGAGAGAAGCTAGGATTAGACTGCTCAGCGCGTCTCACCCGTAGCACCCGGAGACCGCCGTCACACGCGCGCGCGCATTAGCCATGACCGACGTCCACGCTCGTGACCCCGATAGAGAGGCTCTCCTGTACGTGTTAGCTAACGTCCGAAAGCGTTATGAAATAGCGTTTAATAAAACGTTGGCTTCCCTAGCGATTTTAGACGACGCTATGGCTCCGCACCCCAACTCACCGCTCGAGCCGTTAGACATGTTCTTCGGTAACGTAGTTAGAGAGTTTAACGAGATGGTGAAGACCTATAAAGAATGGTCGAGCGTGTATTACGTAGTTCGCTTTTTAGAGTCGTAGAGGTCGACAACAAAACGCCTCTCTCTTTAGAGAGGCAATATTAAAACCATCCCCTCCCTCCTCGAACCGTTAGAGCGGCGAGACGACCCGGTTGGGCCGGGAGGTACAGCCGTTTGAGGCAATATTAAAACCACCCCTCCCTCCTCGAACCGTTAGAGCGGCGAGACGACCCGGTTGGGCCGGGAGGTACAACCGTTTGGTAATCTCGTTCCCCCGTATATTATCTAGACTCGAATTATATAACCGTACGCGATATACGAATCGAGAATTGGAACCCCGTGGAATACTCGACTAAAAAAAAATTACCGGTCGAAAGTACGATCCAGTTAAATATTAGAGGAGTCGTCAGAGTTATAAGGTAGTGCCACGCAGCTGTCGCAGGCGGATAGAAAAGAAAGCCGCCAGAGCTATTTTACATCAAAAACGCCAGCCTCTTAGTAGCGCGCGTCGCGCTGCGCGAACGGGACGCGATCGTCTATAGAAGACCGCCAAAGCTATTAGCGACCTCTTAGTAGTACACCGCCGGGCGGCGCGGCGACCGCTCAAAGATCAGAAGAAAAGCCCTCTCGAGTTATTTTAAACGCTCCCCGCCGAGCGCCTGGACCCGCCATTAATCGCAGAAAAGCCCTCTCGAGTTATTTTAAACGCTCTCCGCCGAGAGCCTGGAGCGCCATTAATCCACGACGGTCCTCGGGGGAGGGGGACTTCTCATCAAGACACCGCGCAGCTGTCGCCGCGTCACCAGGGTAGCCGCGTCTCAAACTCGGAGTTATACGGTCAGAGAGAGAGAGAAACGGCTGGCATAGGCCTCAACCCGCCAACGCCTGTCGCCACCCGCGACTAGGAACCCCGCGGTCCGTCAACTTTCACCCGGACCTCGCGCTATCGTTAAAGACTGTTTAAAAAACTAAACTAGTTGAGCGCGTTTACGGATTAAAAAAATGTAATTACGCCTCTCGCTTATACCTGCGTGTGCGTGTGTGTGTGTGCGTGTGTGTGTGTGTGTGTGTGTGTGTGTGTGTGTGTGTGTGTGCGTGCGTGTGCGCGTAATAAAAGAAAAATGATAAACTAGCGTTTTTTTCATTTCTCTCTCACCCTTATTTAACGGTCTTTTGGGCTAATATTTTATTGTAATCACGAGGTTGACGGGGGAGGTATATAACGTATTCCACAAGAACCCTAACGATTAGAGAAAAAACAAATGTTTTTTAAGTCTTCACAC
>CM032665.1:250424-271558 GCA_019095985.1 Streblospio benedicti | reverse complement strand
GTTCAGAATTTGGATCCCTTCTGTAACACCTTTCACATATGGTAGGATAACCTGGCCTTTTGATCATTCAGCTTCTTTTCTTTCTTGTTCTTTTCACTCTTCCTTTCAAGTTTGGTTTCTATCTGGTGTTTCACTCGTCGGAACGAGCATTCAGGATACCCACATCTTGTCAAAGCTTCAACTATGTGTTGTTCCTCTTCTGCCTGTCAATCTTTCTGTCACTATGTCATTCCCTCTATCTAAAAGGGTGCATATAACACCTAGCTTGTGTTGCAAAGGGTGGTGGAGAAGTGTAGGTACTGGTCAGTGTGTGGCTTCTTTTCTGTAAACTAGTAATTTCACATTCCTGTCTGGTTTATTTACAATCAGTGTGTCTAGAAATGGAATGCATCCATCTCTTTCTTTCTTCATGCGTAAACTTGATGCTACCAGTCTCATCCACTGTGTTGAGATGGTCTGTGAGGTTCTGGGTTCTCCCTCTTTTTTATCTTCTCTAACACATCATCCACATACCGCTTCCATAGTTGTGGTTTACAAGTCACTGAGGCCGTGGCTTTTGCTTTGGTCTCTAAACATTCCGTGTACAGGTTTGCTACCATTGGTGACACTAGAAATCCCATAGCTGTGCCGAACTTCTTAGTTGGTAGATTGATCCTCTAAACTGAAAATACGTCGTTGTGAGTATGAATTCACAAAGGTCCATGATGTCATTTGATTTAATAACAGGATCAGGGATCAGAATATTTGACCTTTGACATTGCGCTGAAGAACATTCTGAGGATGCCAACAGTTGTTTGGCGAAACTGTAAATGTTTTAAAAATATCTAGTGTTGTGAACAAAGAAAGATGATCCAATATATTTAATACCAACACAATGAACACATTCTGAATTATTTTGTCAGGATTTGTTCTTGTGGCGCATCAGCCCTTTGGGCTCGCCCTAACATGTCCCAAGCTCACCTGATAGACTAGTTCATGTAATACAGATTCACCTGATTTTGTCTATGACTCAGGTTTGAAAAAAATTCAAGAAAGTTTTCCCCTGCAGCAGCAGCTGCTGCTGCTTCTGCTGCTGTTTTCCCTGCCAGTGTTATTGCGGTTGTGTGTTTGTTCTTGTGCTTCCTGCTGCTCTAGCTGCTCTGATCACGTCTGCATCTAGACTCTTCACTCACTAGTGTGTGATGGTGATGGCAGACTTAGCCGAACGGGCCCCAGAGTCGTAGCATGGGTGGCGGGACTCCATCTTTCTGGGTGGCGAGCCGCTGCACACGGACCTGTCGCAGCCGACCACAGCCACCGTCGCCGTGTTGCCCTCCTCCGCCTCAGTAGACCTAAAACGTAAACGTTAATTGGGTTTAGCGTTTAGGTACACTTATTTCACACGTTTTCCCACGCCCATGGCAACCATTCTCTACTTGTCCATTGACGAAGGTTCGTCTGGATATATAACACAAGACCAGCGAATTGTTTTCTTCTGCTGAGTATGCATGTATATAGTTCAGCTCATACAGGACATACAGTGGTGTTTCATATTTATCATACCAATCTCTGTATTTTATAGCATGCGGCTGGTTTTTTCATGAATGTGGTCATGTTACACGCATCATCGCTAACCTTGAATTTATCTTCAAAGCTTATGTGGGCACATCTCTATGCTATATGATACATTACTGCCACTAAAGACACAGCATCACACAGTCAACAATTTCTTATTAGGGAACGATCATAAACAATGATATCGGGGGGGGTCATCCAACAAGGGTTTTTTTCAAATATTTTCTTTTAGCAATGCAATGACTATAAAAGGACTTTTTCTTTAGGGGTGGGCGGGTCACTCAACTTTTTAAAATGTTGATGGGGGCGGTTAACTTTTTCTTCGAGCCCCGAAAAATGGACGACCCCCCCCCGGGCATCGTTATTTATGATCGTTCCCTTACAAAGATACTATCACTGAAGGAATGTTAACAGCATTATTCTATATTTAATATAATCCCCTAATCGTGGACGAAAAAACTGGCGGTTTGGAAATGTGATCTATTTTGTGATATAATTATGATAATCATGACTGGCCAAAAATTAATAGTTGTCCTTAGATTTCATGTCTGTAATTATATATATATATATAAAAAAAAAAGTCTCCGTGCGTTTATGGAATGTATCAAACACCACGAGCCTTTTTTAAATAAAGTGTAGAAGAAAGGTCTAAAGAAATAGTCTAATCACACTGAATAACATATCAATCTACCTTCCCTCCCGGACCTGGCGGTCACACGGCCACGTGACGTTCTCGAGCCGCAGCAGCTTGAGGTAGCCCTGCCGGAAGTGGCGGTTGGTGAGGCCGTACAGGATGCAGTTGAGGCTGGAGTTGGTGTGCGCCAGCAGGATGGAGAAGATGTGCCACTCCTGGACAACACAACACACAGCAGGCGATCAGGTGACGTCTTTACTTGCACTGTGGGAGGTTTACTCCCAGAGATAGAGATCTTATGGTAGTAGTGACCATGGTGTTGTCACACATTGACGTGGTGTTGTAATTTCTGTGATGATCATGCTCCAGAACTGCCTGATAGCCAGGAACTTGTACGTGTTTCAGACATGTTCAAACTGATCATATACATAAGTAAAATCAGGTTTCTATGCTTTCCAGGAGTTAGACGCTCAAGCATGGATCACGCAACGTAGGAAGCTCACTTTTGAAAAGTTATTTTGATTTGAGGTGGTGTTCGACTCACCGGATTTAACTAACGATTCACATTATACAAATTAACGTTTTGAGCACTCGCCTGATGTTCTATATTTCACTGTGTAGTGGACGTATATGTCTTATAAATAGACCACAGCATTTGGTATGAAAGAAATAAGTCAAACATCATAATCAATACAAAAACATTCTGGAAGCAGACAAAAAGGTTTCCTCTCTCATGGTGTTCCAAAATTTACAATAAAAAATCCCCCCCCCCCCTTCCAAAATAAGAAGAAGAAAAAATAAAAAGAAAAAAGTGTGCGTGGACCGATGCTTACCTGCAAGAACTCATCTTTATAGTCGACAGCGACGATTATGGCGTACGGGGTCCAGCAGGTGGCGAACACCACGAAGATGACGAAGAGCGTGCGCGCCAGCCGCATTGACTCGCGCCTCTCGCGTTGTTGCTTCACCGTCAGCATGCTGGCCCCTCCTCCCCCAGAGATGCTCGACACCTGCGCAGAACCGGCGCACAAGGTTACAGGTTTGACCTCTGTTGACAAAGTGACACATGGTCCACTTTCAGAATTAATGATGGGAAGAGTGGTACCACTAAAATTGATCTCTTGGTCTCGATATGCATTCTATTTTATCGCATCAACCATATCAGCAAAGGTGAAAATTCTAAGTGTGTTTCATTTGTATGTCACTATGTGTGTCTGTACAACATACAACATTTACTGTCAATTCAATTTTGCTCAAACAGTACACAATTATTAGGTATAAGGACAGTACACAATTATTAGGTATAAGGCAACACTGACGTGATTCAATTTTGAGCATATTGTCCATTAAAGTATGCCTTCCAGAAGGCCATTTAAGATCATTTAGTATTTCCTCTTTATTTTTGCATTTTCTGCAAATAATTACAATACACCTCAAAATTACATCCCCACGTCATACACTGTTTGCAATTGTAGTGATAATCAAATGTGTCAGATTTTGGCACTTTGCCAATTAAAGTCTGTCATCTAGAAAGTCTGAAATAGTTTCAATATTGCATGCAGCATGACAATCAACCCTGGTACACTGTTTTTTCAGAAAGCGCATTTGAGCTGATTTCCAGCACTTAATACAATAGTTTTAACACTGCTTGTAATAGAACTCTCGACCTTGGTACAATGTTTGCAAGTATAATGGCCATTTTAATTGTTATATGGACATGACTATCTTTATTTCTGAATTAAGAAATACTTTGATTTAATTCTTTTTTAAAAAAGAAAAAATCTACAGTCCCATATTCCTGATTACCTTGTTCTTGCTCGTCCTCACGTGGCGGTAGATCTTGATGTAGCAGATGGAGATGAGGATGACGGGGAAAGCCACACCCACCAACGAGAAGAACATGGTGTACGACAGGTCTGCGGTGCGGTCCCACACACAGCTCAGCGTCTTGCGGTCGTACGCGTGGTCGCCCCAGCCGAAGAAGTTGGGCATCTCCAGGCAGAAGCTGAGCACCCAGATGCCCAGTGCCATGAGTATGGAGTTTCTGCAGTGTAACATCGGGTCTAATGTTATAAGTTTATTACACGGGGAATGCATTTTTTGTGGTGTCTTTGTGTCAGCAAAGATGCAGTAGGGTTTTTCATTGCCCATTTTGGCACGTATACACATTACATGAACACCGAGATATCCAGGGCAATGGCATTGCTATTCTGCTGATAGTTCTCACATAAAGTGTGTAAATGGGATCATTCGTTTGTATCAACAATGGATCTTGGATTTTATGTGTCTATCTTTTCGTAGCTGGCCATGTGAATTAAATGTGTGAGTATACTTACTATTTGCATGTATCCCATGACCGTGATGATATATAGTTATTTTCCATTAATTTAACACATAGAATGGATCACGGTGCACACCGGTACACTTGAATTATCATGTTTGCAAATAGTAGCAAGTAATGGCCAGTTGAGATGAGATTAGTTTGGTCTTGAAATAGCAACAGTAACTACCCGTCAGCGATATTTTCAATTATATATCGGCCATTTCAGGAATTAAATGTGTCATCTTAAAAATGGCAGAACTCTAGCTGACCAGTGTCATTATCTCTTCGGCCATGGGGAATATCATAAGATGATTTGATGGTGGTTTTCTTAATAATAGAAATGCTATCCAGCTTTTTAAAAAAACTCTGCCATATATGTATATATTAACATGTTGACTGTTGCTGTACATGCTACATAGATGGTAAACTCAGCTTCTGATGCACCCAAAAACTAGGTATTCGACACTTTATCGTATAGGCAAGGTACCTGTTACAGAACCTCCATGCAGAAAGATGTATCAAGGTCTAAACAATATACAGGTTTCCCACATGCTTTTCTTTACATACGAATCACATTGTATTCATACATGCTGTGTAAACCTTGTTGAAAACTATGTTTTCAGTGAACTCTAGGCCCCCTCAAAAACACAACACGAAATTTTGTAAGAGATTGCGGAATAAATACGAACACAATGGAGTGGAGTGTACGACGTGATGAGTTGATAGGGTACTGAGGAGACCTATTAGCTATTTTTCAAGTCTAAAAGTGGCAACAGTGACCGCCTTGCGGCACAAGTCCACACCCGTGGAGGGGGTGAACGCCAACACGCCACCGGCAAAAGGGACACGACCCCGTTGGCGTAATTATATATAGATACTGTTTATCAGTGGCATGTGCCTGTAGTGTTCAGAGTATGGTATCAAACATATGAAATACGATATTCATGAGTTACGAATTGACATTCAGAGTAGTCTTGTGCAATGAAATATCTTCAAATGATAGTTTGACAGTGGAGGAAAAATAATATGACTATTAAAAGAAGCTGTTAGATAGCATCATGGCAGTCATCTTTAGATTAGATTACCTTCCATATTTTAAGCCCCAAAGAACGAGCATTGTTTCTTCTAGGCCAACAAAGCCAGCCATTTTATTCATGATGTATTAGTAGGCAGAAGATTGATTCAAATGAAAGCCTGAACAGGCCTTGATATCTAAGACAGTAGAATGAGAACTGATATTCTTAATGTAAGATAATAAAAGTGAAAGGTAACAGACCTAGATGGGCGAGGGATTTTGTAGACATACGTTTTGTCCGACAAAGGTCAGACTAAGAGAGGCATACATACACGTATGGCTGTTTAAAGAAGACTCAAGTGATATATTTCATTATTTTTCTTTCAACGTGATATGGAAAGTGCTACTTGTGAAGTATTCATGATTGTAACATTTCATGTTTGTTGATTGGTCAGGGCCAGAAAGTACTAATCATGCATGGGTAGTCAGTGAGAAATGACTACTTATCAATAATTAATAATTGTTACATTTTGTGTTCTTTGATTGGTGAAAACCAAAAGAGAGAAACCATTATTATTCATAAATTTGTTACTTTTGTACAAATAAAGGGCTTTCATTGGCTGAACATGGGTTGCCCTTTCCTATCTATTGATATGCGAGATCAAAGTGTACAACTTTGTAATTTTGACTTAAAGGTGATACACAAAATTGCACGTGATGTTTTCACCCAATACACCCATTATTTGGGGCTGATAGATGTCTTGAGTTTATTGTTTGTATGTAATTCTTATGTTAGTGTCTTGTGTGCATTAAATATCAGTATACATGTTATGTATACAAAGGCAATTCCTTAACAAATGATGTCGCGAAACGCAAAATGCTGTTTAGATGTTTTTCAATTATGTCACACATATGATATTTCCACTTGTGTTTGTGTGTGTGCGTGTGTGTGTGTGTGTGTGTGTGTGTGTGTGTGTGTGTGTGTGTGTGTGTGTGTGTGTGTGTGTGTGTGTGTGTGTGTGCGTGTGTGTGTGTGTGTGTGTGTGTGTGTGTGTGTGTGTGTGTGTGTGTGTGTGTGTGTGTGTGTGTGTGTGTGTGTGTGTGTGTGTGTGTGTGTGTGTGTGTGTGTGTGTGTGTGTGTGTGTGTGTGTGTGTGTGTGTGTGTGTGTGTGTGTGTGTGTGTGTGTGTGAGGGGTGTCAAGAAAAAGAAAAGAACATTATTGTTCCACTTTTGCAGAGCGTGACAAAATGAAATGTATATAATCCCTTATGAAAAATAACTTTTAAGGAAAATAAAAAAAAAGGAAGAAAAGCCAATTGAAACTACGCAAGACCATGTGCCAATTACCAATGTGGTGCAACGACTGATTCCTGCTTTGATATTGATCACTGCGTAACCTGTCTAGCTGCTGTACCTGACAGTGTAGATGCGCGCGTAGCTGTGATTGTGGCAGATGTGGATGTAGCGGTTGAAGCTGATGGCACCGATGCTGAGCAGTGAGCAGAAGCAGCTGGTGAGGCAGATGCTGGCTATGGCCTCGCACAGGTAGCTGTGGCCCACGAACCACACCTCGCCGCGCAGGATGCCTGAAGCACCGCCATATGCATGCTTGGTGGTTAGTGGAAAGTAGTGGGCAGTTGGGACTTTGCACCGTGGTTTAACTGAGCAATTGGGACTTTACACCATGGTTTACCTTTAAAATTTACCCTTGGGGTACCGGATGCGGCTGTGGTAATACACTGGACACCTTACTCAACGATAACCTACTGTACAGTTCTATCTCTTGTGTATTCACATGTACTGACTGATTTACTGGGCTACTCATGAACTGTCCAATTCATACTAAGTGGCCACTACGTGATGTGCACCGGTAGATCTTGCACGGTTTTCATTTACTCGCACTGACCTCTTTAAGCACTAACCAGCCATTTGCAGGGACACTCGTGCATCATTACATTGAACTATCATGTGCATATACCAACTCACACACACAGATAGAGACTTACTCTCTAACTATGCGGTGAATAGCGACTTGTTAATTATATGTTCCTATGGCAGGGCTTTACTGTATATCTCATTTTATCGGGATAGATTACCTACCAATGATGCTGAACGGGTCAACGAAGCCTGTGACGCAAAGGTCGGCGATGGCCAGGTTGACAATGAAGATGTTGCCCTCCGTCTTCAGGTGCTGCAAAGGTCACACCATTCAGAATGTCAGATGAGGATTATACATGGGTTAGTGTCAGCTCACGACAAAATTAATATACTCTTCACATCGCTTCAAATACGGCGTAGTAGTCAAATATGTCTGCGATATGTATCAATCAGGATGAAGATGTTTCAGCTGGTTCAGTTAACTTCTGTTTGTACCACCATTCTATTGGCTTGTGAAAATGCATTTAGTAATGTTGTTTGGTGATTCTCTGACTTGTGCATAATATAATTCTATTAAAGAAACACTACTAATCTAAATTTTCATAACTACACACTACTACGTTTTCAACACACTAACGTTGCGGCGACCATCGCGGTGCCTTCAACAGAGTGACTGTTTTGGTACGATGACGTCACAATGGCGCGAACTGGGTTTCCGCCAGGTGGAGTTCCTGGCGGAAAGCAGATGGAGGAGGTTCGGGGGGATGCTCCTGCCTTGGTTGAGGTTGAGCTTCGGGCGGTGCGTGTAGATCTTGATGGCTTCCAAGATCTTACGTCGGAAGGGCTGATCTTCTCTGCCTATGACTCTGGCAGACTCACTACTGAATAGATGTCCAGTATTCTCTGTATGGATCTGTATGGCAGACTGGGTACTGTGCGGGTCCAGGTGTTCCTTCAGTCTCGTTTGCAGATTCCTGCCAGTTTCCCCAATGTATGTTTCATGGCATGAAGGGCATGAGATGTCATACAGCACTCCACACATTTTCTTTTGGGTCGTCTTTGTCTTTGGGTCTAACTAGCAGGCTCCTAAGCGTGTTGAAAGGCTTATGGAAGGACGGGACACCATGTTTCTTAAGGATCCTCTGCATAGTTTCAGATGTGCCTTTCACATACGGAATTCTCACAGGGAACTTCTTAGCCGTATTGTCACTGGTTTCAGACGGTTCTTCTGTTCTCTTTTTGAAGGAACGTTGAACGCCCAGGCACCGCGATGGTCGCCGCAACGTTAGTGTGTTGAAAATGTGAGTAGTAGTGTAGTGTAGTTATAGATAATTAATTTAGATGAATAGTCCTACTACTCATTTGTTGTTAGGAACTAAACACTGTTAATACCACAAAAACGTTGTACTGCAAGCATTGACGAGGCGGATAAGTATGGATATGAGTGACGCCATTCTGCATTGTCCGTTTGTTCGCCCATAGGAGTCAATGTAATGAGGCTATTGTCAGCTGAGAGACATTCTATGAAAATCTCTGAACAATGCCGGGGATGAAATCGCCTTACTTGCAGCATCTATTGGAATTGATCTGAGTAGAATGATTATTAAATGTATTTGGCTGCAGGACTAAGTCACGTGATGAATTAGTAATCTGATTGTTTACTGATTACTGATTACCTCCAGAGAACTTGCTAAGTGCATATTAACATTTACAAAAAAATGGCCATTGGATCAGTCACATTTTACGTCAGCCATGAGGGGGGTGCAACGTCGGTCTACGGGAATCTCGTTCACACTGTATATAATCCAGTGTTATAATAATTACAACAATTTGTTATTTGAATGATAACTTTGAAATAGATGAGGATGAGAGGGGTGTGTTGGGGTGGAAGTGGGGACTGAGGGCGGTCCAACAGCTCAAATCCTCTTGCTTCAGCTTTGAATGATAACTTTGAAATAGATGAGTATGAGAGGGGTGGGGTGGGGTAGAAGTGGGGACTGAGGACGGTCCAACAGCTCAAATCCACTTGCTTCAGCTTATTCTCCATCCGCTGTTGCCGATCCCGCAGGTAGGAATTAGGAAGTCTCTATGAAAGGGGACTCTATGTCTGAAAAGTACATTTAGACTATGTCATCACACGATTTACAATTGATTTGTGTGTCCATTCAAGAGTCGTGAATGGTATAAGGAAAGATTAAGCGTAAGGCGCAACCAACAGTGCGGATATTTTGACAGAACCTTTTAGGTGTCTGCATGACTACGGCATGAAAACAACTTAAAGCTTGGCGTACTGCCTCCATAATGACTCTGTACTGTCTACCTATGGTCAAGAATCTGATAATTTTACCATATACACAGAACCTGGTGAAATCTATAAGTACTATTCCTGGGTTTACCCCAGAGGACAATGACTTTATAGTGGTAGATAACTGGGTTTGTGTTGAAAGGCTGAAGAAAACCCCTCGAAAATTCTATAAGTGGAGTAAGGCTGATTGGGCGTCAATCAAAGCTAAAACAATTGATTTTGCTAGTTCCTTCCTGGCAGATAATGCAAACTCTGTGCAGGATAACTACGATGCTTTCGCTGCTCACCTACAGGATATGCTAGATCAGCATATCCCCCACGGATTCACAAAGTCAAGGTGGGATGTACCTTGGCTCAATCCGCAACTGAAGAGGCGATGTGCCAGGAAACGCCGTATGTTCAATAGGGCTAGGAAATCAGGTCAAGATCAACATTGGGAACAGTACAAGGCCTTTGCTTCAGACTTGAAGAAACAACTACGTCAAGCACACTGGAGGCATATTAACAACATACTCCTTGAAGCAGAGAACAATGACAACCCCAAACCCTTTTGGAATTACATTAAGTCGCAAAGCCAGGACAACGTGGGTGTTGCTCCCCTGAAACACCAGGGTAGGTTATTCTCTTCTGCCCAAGACCGTGCCAAAATCCTCTCTCAGCAATTTAAGAGTGTGTTCACGAGGGACCATGACTCAGCCGACAGACACACAGCTCCACTTGGCCCCAACTACCCATCGATGGCCCCCTTCACTATAACTGAAGAAGGGGTACTCAAATTGCTCAAAGCGATCAACCCAACCAAGGCCAGTGGACCAGACTGTATTCCATGTAGACTGCTGAAAGAACTGGCAGAAGAGATAGCAGCTGCGCTTACCTTCATTTTTAGGCAAAGCCTACACACAGGTCAGGTGCCACTTCAGTGGAAAGAGCAGTGGATCACACCAATCTACAAGAAAGGTGCTAAGGGTGAGGCCGCTAACTATCGCCCTGTGTCCTTGACTTGTGTGACTAGCAAGCTCCTAGAACATATCATCTGCACCCAGATACGTGCACATCTGGATACCTATGGCATACTCAGTATCTTTCAGCATGGCTTCCGAGCCAAACACAGTTGCGAGACTCAACTAGCAATAACCATGCATGACATTATGAGGCTCAATGACCATAGTACGCAAGTCGACATCGCGATCTTGGACTTCAGCAAGGCATTCGATGTTGTGCCCCACGACCGTCTACTGAACAAACTAAAATTCTATGGTGTGAGTGCAGAAGTTCACCATTGGATTAGAAACTTCCTAAGTGGTCGGTCTCAGCGAGTGATTGTTGACGGTGCAAAATCGGAAGAGGAAAGTGTTGACTCGGTGTTCCTCAGGGCACCGTCTTAGGGCCCCTACTCTTCCTCCCTCTTCATAAACGACATTGAAAGTAATCTCAACACAGGAACCAGTATTCGTCTCTTTGCCGATGACTGTCTTCTGTATCGGCCAATTCACACCATAAGAGACCAAGTACTGCTTCAGCAAGACCTTGCCTCCCTCCAAGCTTGGAGTATCACCTGGGGCATGAAATTCAACCCGACGAAGTGCAACATCCTTCGGACTCGCTCTGGTCTGCGTGGAACAATGAACTACTTCTCACGAACTACATAATGTGATCCTCGAAGAGGTGAGCACCGCCAAGTACTTAGGCGTGTGGATCTCCAACGACCTGTCCTGGACCCATCACGTGGACTATGTGGCCAAGAAAGGCAATCAAAAGCTGGGATTTCTACGACGTAACCTCAGGGGTGCTCCATTAGCATCCAGACGCCTAGCCTATACTTCACTTGTCCGCTCGGGTCTCGAATACGCAGCACCCATATGGGACCCTCATAAATTGAAGGACAGAGTAAAGCTTGAAAAAAATCCAGAGAAAAGCAGCGAGATGGGTAAAGTCGTCGTACTCGCCGCATACTAGTGTTACGGCAATCTTACAGGATCTTGGCTGGTCTGAGCTGGAGGAAGAAGGAGAGTCTTGCGCCTAGCCCTGTTGTACAACATCTATTTTGAAAAGTGCAGGTGAACACAGTGAAGTGGACCTCACCCTGAACTCTAGGCCATCTCGTATAAACAGCTATCAGATCCGCAGACCCCGGTCCAAGACTCTGGTGTATTCAAACTCATTTGTGCTGCGAACTATTCCAGAGTGGAATGCCCTCTCTGACAACACAATTTCAGCTGGCTCTGCTACCACCTTCAAGAGTCGGCTCGCCGCCTTCAAGCCATAAGCAATCACTCCGTTCCTGTGTTGGCCCTTATGGGCATTTAGGAACTACTTATTTATACTTAGACTAGACTTAGACTTAGACACAGCGTAGTGAAAGTTTGGCATGTCTCCGTACTGCCTAGAAAGTATGTTCGCCCCGTTTTTGTGTTTACAGATGAGCAGTACTGGAATGTTGTGTCATAGGTTTTAGTAGTTAAACACCCCACCCCTTCGCTCAGAAACTTAGATCCGACGACCAACTCCATTTGATGAGTTCAGAAAATCTAAAAGTGATGAGATGCACTAAATATCAGTCGAATCACAAAAAATTCAGAGTACGTTGTACTTATCAATTATATGATTGAAGTTAACAGTGACACTTGGTAGTCATCAATTAATCATCCTGTTTAGCAGGACAAATAGAAATGTTACATCATAATTTGTAACAATTGATTTAGATGTCTGGCCTCTTAACAAGCTAATTTAGAGGTGTGTGCCAATTGTCATTAGCAGATCATCATATTCAATAAAGCAGACTGATACACTAGACCGCTAATGACAGGTTTAATATACGATGCATACACTTCCTAATAAAGCAATAAATTAATGCACCAGACATAGTTACTCAGTGAAAATAATGGATTCGGGTTCCCTTTGTCGTTTTGTGCACGCCCATGTGCGCATCTTCTTTCAATAACCTTAATGGCAGTTGAAGGGCAGACACCTGGTCTCTTTTGTTCTTGGTGCATTGTGTACACGAATAGCCAATACTAATACAATTACAAAAAGAGTCTGATGAGTATTTAAATGACACTCTAAAGACGCCTTCATGAGTGCACTTCAAATAACTACACCAAAAACAAGGCCAAATCCATTTGATACTTTCAAGAAATCTGACATGACAAGACGCACTGAAAATCGTCGAATCACAAAAGTTCAGGCTAGGTCGGGCTATATACTTATTAGTTATATGTCACAAGTTAACAGTTGGAAGTCGTCAATTAATCCTGCCAATTCGCAGGATAAACAGTCTAGACATGACATTATTTTATTGGGAATTGAAAAACAACGTACACTAATAGATGTCTGCGTCTAACATCATTGAACTATCAACGGTGCATTTTATAAGTCAGACAGCTAATGACAGGTTTATTATAACGATGTATACTTCGTATTATGGCAATGGATTAATGTACGAGACATCTAGTTACTCCGTCTAAGTGACTAATCATTTCAACGTTTTGCTGATTTGCCTGTAACGATGAACAGCATTTTCTTTCAATAACCCCAATGACAACTGAAGGGTAGATGCTCGTGTTTTGTTTTGTTTTAATTTTATTTACTTTGTAATAGACAATCCTAATACAATTGCATATTAAAGCAGCCTGATGAATATTAAAACATTAAATCTAAAGACGCCCTAGTGTATTTCATACGCCTGATCCCTCTCCGCCTTTTGTCACTTTAAACCATGAATGTTGTACAATACATATCCTATTAGGCAACCATAGGTATGGCCTTTTACACGCCCCCATTTCAATTCAATAGACCACGAATTAAGACGAACAGTCCTTGAATCTAATATACTTGCAAATCTTTTAAACGCGTACGTCTTACAAACCGTGAATATCATGCTATAATCACGTCCGTATTGTATGATATGTTTATAATTTAGCACTCAAAGGGGTGCCTATGGATTACAAAATAATAACAAAAGGTGAAACCTGTTCTTTTGTTAACACCACTTCCTTATCTGTAAAGCTGCATTACGTAATTGCTGAAACACAACACGTATGTGGTACCTGTTCTATCTTTTTTTTTCCTGCACGCGACCAACGTAGAGCCTATATATTAAAATTTAGCGAGTAACCGCCTATGCAATCGTCGGATCTATCGGCATTTGAATAGCTAATGTTATTACTCTTTCTTCAACCACATTTCAAAGTACTCAATAGAGACGGGCTAAGAAGGCTATGCCTATCACACATGAATAACACTCAGATTTGTCTCAGTGAAATCTAGATATCTCTTCAAAGGGCTGGGTGAGCCATATATGACAGCACAATAAGCGCCTATCACGTGATAAACATGGTCGCGTGACAGCCACAAACAAATACGTGACAAATTCTACACAGTTAAGTACATTTTTCATGAACAGACTTCATAGTTCCGTCGAATCCTATCTGTAAGCCATATGCATGCACGCGTACACAACAGAATGTCATTAGGATACACAATTGACACGAGAACTCTGTGAAGTGTCTTTTCCGTGAATAAGGTGACCAAGCTTTAAGCGAAACCTCTTGTGGCAGTCAATGTTCGTCGTCACTCTCTCCGGGGCTATGTCCATCACGACAATAATGTGCTATTGTGACGATCCCTTCTCTACTCATATACTATTGAATTAGAGTCTATTGTCATGGTGTTCCCTGACAGTACCCGATTATGGTTTTGTGGGGCCCTCATTGAGGCTGTTAACCTTCTTATGTGGTACCAGTATTTCATTGCAGGTGGCCAATTCCTACAACGGGGCCTCTTCTGCTTTTGATGTTTTCTGGTAAAACATTTACATGTAAAAATGCTGGTAAAAGCCGGGCTTTTTACCAGCCTTTTTTTCTGATGCCCCAACTCATTAGAAAACACAACATAACGTCTGCTATGATCCATTCCTATTAAAGAATTTACATGTAAAAATGCTGGTAAAATCTGGGGGCCCTTAAAAATGTTTTACTAGGGCCTCTTGTGATTTCGGTCTTGTCGGGCGTTCACTAGTTTTAATATAATTTTGTGCCTAAGGTGCCCCATCTCATTTGAAAATATATATACTTGTCAGCTATTCTGGTTAGACCTAGGTGCGTATAAATATACTGGCAAAATCGTACAAAATTTCCCGCGTAAACATTTTGACACTTGATTTTTTTTAATTGACTGAGTTTGGAAGCCGTATATCACCCGAGTGCGTAGCACGAGGAGGCTGACAAGCAAGTTCACCTCCTCGACCCACCTTGTTGACTAGCACGGCGCCAATGACCATCGTGTTGCCGATGGTGCCGGACACTGTGGCCAGGCAGATGACGATCAGGTAGGGCACGGCGATGCCCAGGTGGCGCTGGTAGAAGTCGGCGCCTATCACCTCGGACACGGAGTGGTTGGGACCCAGCCACTCCGTGAAGTTGGCCACCACCGGGTCCTCCAGCGCGAAGAAGTCCTTCAGGTCCATGGACATGAGGGCGATGATCACTTGACGTAGGACGGCGGAGTGGAAAGCTGAAGGAAAAGGGAAGAATAGCAGGAAAATACTTTCTTGATATGAAACCAACCTTATCGTGCGTGCGTGCGTTGGGAGGGTGGGGATAATGGTTCGAGAAATTCCACATCCCTTTTGGCATTTTTTCTCATGCCCCACAAATGTTCAGGCTTTTCTCCCACATCCCACTTCCTTATAAACACGCGCCTTGTGCTGGGGGGGGGGGTCCTTTTTATCGGGTCCGTGCTCCTAATATTATAATCAGGTGATTGGAAAGCATGTATGAATGGCACCACGTTTGTGAAAGAAAACAAGAATGCTTTTTTGCAATGCGATATCACCCTATTAGTTTGTGATTCATTGGAAAACACCACAAAACTTACTGAGGTTTCTCAACCCAAACAGCACAATATATGTGTTTTGATTTTTTTTCAATCCCAAACGATTGATTAATAGAAAAATCAAAAGGAAGCGTGTGGGCCAATGTACGTTACACAAATCAGACGTATCCCCTTTTATTTGCACTTGTACACACATTCTACTTAATGCATGTGCTGATGTGAAGTCCTTGGCAAAGGCAACGGCATCGGCATCATTGACTTTGCTAGACGTTTAATATAAATGAGACCGAACTTCCATCTCTAAATATAATTTATCATATCAAAGTCAATGCATGTGCTTTGGCCCTTGGCATATACTCATGTTTATAGCAATTCTTTTCTCAATCGCAGATCCAGGTTTTTAGAAAAAAAGGGGGGGGGGCGCACTTCAGAGATTTCACTTCAGAGATTTCATGGGTTTCATACACGCGATCGTGTAAAAAATACCCTATATGAAGTATTTTGGTGGGGGAAATGGGGGCGCGCGCCCCCTGGATCTGCCTATGTTTCTTCTCATTTTTCTTCTTCTCTATACATCACAGGTGAGGCATCAAGTTTAAAATCTTACGCTGCTCACTAATAAGTTTTAGTGTCCTACGGGCGACACTGAATAGCACGGATACAAGGTCTTTCTTCTTATTAAAAGACTCGCGTTGTGACAGCTCACAAAGACTCGGCAGGCATTTCGAATTTTCTGCAGGCAAGACGTTATAATCAACCGAACTCTGGTTCTTTTTTCCCAATGGAATTGAATAATAGTACAGCAAGAATCAAAGGGGGATTATTTTGTACTAGTCATGTTTCACAATTGTAGATTTGACCCTCGTTTGCAATCGCCGGCCTATTAGGTGGTGGGCCAGCCAAAGTTTTGTTACATAATTGGTGTATGAAATTCATAATCCTTTAAGTCTAACTCTCATGAAAGCATATGATGGCCATGTCGGATGAGTAGTTTTACAACTGAAAATCGACTTTGAACATAATGTGCCCCGATGTTTAAAAAAAGTTATATCATAATTTGGCTGTTACACGAATTATCAATACATTAATCGTGGAAATGATGGATGTATATTTCCAGTAGGTGCCTTAGAATGGCCAATTAGTTAAGGTTACCTGGAAATATCACATAAATGAAAAAAAATCAGATTAGATTTGTGATTTGGGGCCAAAATCGCACATAGCATTTGAAATATATCAACATTTGTTTGGAATCTAAATGGCAAGCGTCTTTGACACGCTATATGTGCATCGCCAAGGTAGGGAAGTGAGGTTAATGTGTTTAATGAATAAATGATTAATCTTTATTTTAGGTAAGCACATTGATAAAAAACAATGAAAACCGCTGGTTATTCCTTCGCCTTTTTATGTATAGAAAAAATAGATCTGTCCGTGTGTCATACTTGTGCCAAGTTTATAGTAGAATTACCTAGCTTATTTATATTTGTATTTATTCTGTTTTCAGTTCCATGACAAATTGTCGCATTGCTTTCCCACAATGAGAACAAAAACCACACACTATATACGTGAAAATTGTGTGCTGTCGTACGGATTGCTATGCGGTTTTGATGTGTAATATTGTGTGCAGAAAAAACAGCCAAAAATAGAGTGCAATAAAAAGCTCGTGGTAATCAGCACAGGCCTACAAACGGACCCGCACACATAACGAGACGATTCATGCTATTTGTGTTACATTATTTGTGCTTATGCCGCTTCAGCTGAAGCAAAGCCTTTGTATTTGTTTCGTTTGTATCCGTGTATGCACTTATGTTCAAATGTGATACACTATTTTCATAACTTGTCTCTAATTTGGGCATGAAGGTGAATGAAGGGTGCTTTCCAGATGTCAATTTTAGAGCAATTAAACACACACACACACACACACACACACACACACACACACACACACACACACACACACACACACACACACACACACACACACAAAACAGTAGTTTCAATGCAACTTGAAACATAACCTTGCAATTTGATACAATTTTTATTTACTAGTGAACAAAATATGGCAAGTCTCTTATACGAATTTGATAAATGTTCATGCGAGTGATGATCATCACCATGTCCAACTTTAGCACTTTGCCAACTGTATCAAAAATGCTCAGAGAACACAGCATCGGCATGATAACAGTGACTCCTGCACAATTAATACGTTTACTTTAATAATGTTCACTTTGCAATTACTAAAAGTAAAGAATTGTGTAAACCACATGATGTCCTACGAACAAACATAATGTATAAAATAATTAATCCTCTATCTACAACATGAACATTATTTTCACCTAGTAGAAGTCTAATCAAATTAGGAGGTGGGCTTTTTGAATAAATGGGTAGTTACATAACCACCATGATTACTCATAATGGATAAGATATTTTTGTGGTGGTGATCGGTCTGTTGTTTAGAATTATGGTATTGTGAATATAAACATCAATTTACAATATTTTCACCCTATCAATAGTCCGTGCACAACATTCTTGAAGTAAACTTCTTTATTGTCCAAGCGTCAACATGGTTCCACCCAACCATAGGGGGGTAGCTATAGACACTACACTTCGTTCTGTTATTACTATGTTATATTTATATTGTCAAAGTTGCCGGGGTGCATTGTTATAGCAGTGCGATGATCTCATAGCGTTTTTGATCTAGTTTTGCGTTGTTAGTAAACGAGATATCAGTTCTATTGTTATTGATGTCAAAGTATGTAGACAGCACATAAGAAGTCTATTTACCGTTTTATATGCATTTTCAATTAGAGTTAGTAGATGTTTTTATTTATATTATCAGTCGATATTACTATTTTTACCTCATTGGAGTTAAAGAGTACGTGGATGTACTTTCTCAATGCAACACCAAGTATTAGGTGTCTTGAGAGTCAATGCTCTACTGATGGCTGTGACATCATACGCCTGATTCTGTCGCTACTCTTGGTGCATAAGTGATGACATTTGTTCAAATTATTTCTATACTTAAAGGGTATCGGCTTTAACACGTCATTTCATACATAGGCAGATCCAGGGGTGCACAGGGTGGGGGGGGGGGGGCGCCCGCCCCTTTCTCACTAAAATACTTCACTTTTGTAGGGTTTTTGGTATGTCCGCCATCGATCGCTCGTACAAACCCATGAATTCTCTTGAGTGCGCCCCCCCCCCTTTTCCAAAAAACCTGGATATTCCATTGTAATAAATGCTTTCAGAACACCTCACGTGCCCTACAAGTTCACGTTGCTAAATCTCGTGAGACATGATTAATAATAACCCTTACCCGTTCATGTTATTTTACATCCTTAATCCGTCTGAGATATTAGATCTCAAGCTCATGAAGCTCAAAATTTCGGATAACTTGATTTGAATTCCAACGTTCGAGTTCAGTTACTGAAGCATTGACTGCTAACAGGTTTACAGAAAACATCATGAGTTTTGTTTTACACTCGTAGTTGTTGTCAAATGAGACCTGTTGAACTGCTTATAAAATATACATTCAGTCATTCTTGTTATTCTAATTTTCTATCAGTCTTTTTCATTTATCCAAAATAAGTATGATGGATCGCTGTTTTTCTTTGTTATTTACACATCTCAGAGTCAGTATGTTGCCGAAAGTTTAAAACAAGACAAGACACATTTTGCAATGTCATTATTGGTGAAAAATTACAAACAGAGCAAAAAAAAAACAAAAAAAAAACAAGTGAGGTGGACATACCTTACGCGGCGAGCAGAGAAGGTCCTATACCTGGCAGCAGGCGGGAAAAAACGAACAACGCGCGTGCGGGGCTTGTGCTGCAGCATATATATATGAGGAGGGCGCAGTGAGCGAGGGGAGGCGGGGCCAACGGAACGTCACCCCGTGGTGAGGAAACTCCTACTGCTGCTGCTGCTGCTGCTGCTGCTGCTGCTGCGGCGGCGGCGGCGGCGGCGGCGGCTATTGCTGCTGCTATTGCTGCGGCTATTGCTGCTATTGCTGCGGCTATTGCTGCTATTGCTGCCGTTGCTGCTGTTGCTGGTATTGCTGCTGCAAATTGACAGCAACAGAGCAACGGTGATCCCTGCTGTCATTTTCTCAAGGTGATTAATCGTAGCCTGTATAGTACTGTTGTTAGCAGACTAGATAGGCTTGTCCATGGGACGCCTCCCTAGCCCACAGCACCTACACTCACCCACATGCCCACAAACACACTTGTTGCGTCGCTTCAGCTCAGCTGCTGAAGCAAGCCTTGTGTTTTCAATCGTTTGTAACTAACTCAACTAACTAACTGACTAACTAACTAACTAACTAACTAACTAACTAACTAACTAACTAACTTAACTAACTATGTAACTAACTTCAACTAACTAACTAACTAACTAACTAACTAACTGTAACTATGTATGTATGTATGTATGTATGTATGTATGTATGTATGTATGTATGTATGTATGTATGTATGTATGTATGTATGTATGTATGTATGTATGTATGTGTGTGTGTGTGTGTGTGTGTGTGTGTGTGTGTGTGTGTGTGTGTGTGTGTGTGTGTGTGTGTGTGTGTGCGTGTGCGTGTGTGTGTGCGTGTGCGTGTGCGTGTGCGTGTGTGTGTGTGTGTGTATGTATGTATTTATGTATGTATGTTTGTCTCCGGACAAGCTAGAGCTTTTACGCTTCACCCGATTTCGTTCAAACTTTACACAACTATTTGGTATGACTCGATACCAAAGTGATTCGATTTTGGGCACTTTGCCAATTAAAGTGTGCTTTCTAAAGTGCCATTTATGGTTCATTTTCAACATATTCTGCAATAGTTTTGTTGATGCTTGTGAGAAAGCATTCAAACTTTGTACAATGCTTACATGCCTACTGAAAATTAACTGTATTCAATTTTGGCACTTTGCCAATTAGACTTTACCCTTCAGATGGCCATTTTAATTATTTTCTTTCGATTTTTCCACTATAGTTTCAATACTGTGCGAAACTTGACAATCGAATTGGTATAGTGGTTATATTGGAATAAAAGTGCTCAAATTGCCATACTAATGTCGACTCATGGGCAATAGATATTTACTTTAGCCATGCTTAGAAAGCGCCTGCAATCCAAAGCCGATAACATAGATGTAGGATAAGTCATCAAGTAAGACTTTTTTCTGCTTTGATTGCAAAGCAAACATCTTTATTGCCCATGGGTTAATGTTTTTCTAGCGATGCTGTGCTCTCTGAGCACTGTTGATCTAGTTTTGTATTGGTTTTGGTTTTTGGTTTGTTCCACAACCTTTTGCCCATGTGGAACACATTAAATATAACAGTTGCGCCCAGACCCCATTTTATGAAACCTGGAATTGCTTGCTAGTGCTGTAACATAATAGTGAAGGCTCTGTGTTATGGGTTACCCAGCCCTTCAGGGCTTAGCAGTCACAGTCACTCACAAAGTAAACAAAAAATGTACATCATTTTTTGTCATTTTTACCGGTCCTTACTACTACTTATATAAACACTAAACGGCATCTAGTGCATTGATATATGGAACCCAAAGAGAAAAAATATTCACAACACATTGATATTTTGCATTTAGTATTT
>CM032665.1:227055-250324 GCA_019095985.1 Streblospio benedicti | reverse complement strand
AACACATAGTTGAAGCTTTGACAAGATAATGGGCTATCCTGAATGGTCGTTTCCGACAGGTGAAACACCAGATAGAAACCAAACTTGAAAAGGAAGAGTGAAAAGAACAAGAAAAAGAAAAGAAGCTGAAAGATCAAAAGGCCAGGTTATCCTACCATATGTGAAAAGGTGTTACAGAAGGGATCTCAAATTCTGAACAAACACTTAGTAGCTACGGCGGTGAAGCCAATGCAGACTATCAGGAACATCCTAGTACACCTGAAAGACAAAGTAGATAAGATGGACAAATGTGAAATTGTGTACAAGATTCCATGCAAGTCATGTGATAAAGTGTACGTCGGGGGAAACGGGCAGAAAGTTTGGTACCAGACTGAAGGAACATCAGAAGGACGTGGAAGCGAACCAGAAGGGAGCATACACCAGATCCACAAAGAAAGAGTCAAAATGGTGAAAAAAAACAAGAGTCCCATCACAGACCATGCAAAACCAGAACAACCATCAGATAGACTGGGGGAGGGAGCCAGAGTAATCAGGACCATCAAAGAGTCTGTACACATCCGAACCTGCAAGCAGATTATGAACAGGGAAGAGGGGGGTGCACCAATTCGCGAAGTTTATGATTCCATCCTCGCTCAGGATCAGAATATTTGACCTTGGACATTGCGCAGGGAAGAACATTCTGAGGATGCCAACAGTTGTTTGGCGAAACTGTAAATGTTTTAAAAATATCTAGTGTTGTGAACAAAGAAAGATGATCAAATAAAAATAATTCAGGTTACACAACATACCGAGTTTTGTTACTATACAATACTATACTATACGTTACTTTTAGTAATTTCAATGTAAATATGGTTTAACATCTTTATTGCCATTTTGTACTGGGTACGCTGTGCTCCCTGAGTGCCTTTGATCTAGTTGGTAAAACGCAAAAGTTGGACAAGGATGATGGTCACCACGTGTACAGACATTGTATTAAATTATAAGGTAATGTTTTAAGCTGTATTGCAGAAAATGCAAACAATTACCCTGAAATGGGTTTCTACAAATCACACTTAAATTGACAAAGGGCCAAATGGGACACGTTTGATGATAACTAAGTATTCATCAAATTTGAAGTTCACGGTTCAAGCTGTGTTGAAAGTACCAAAAAATTGCAAACATATCCTAAAATGGCTTTCTGGAAATCACTCTTAAATTGCCAAAATCGGTCCCATGTAAAGGACACTAGATGTGTAAGCAGTGTATTAAATGTGGGGATCATGGTTTTAGCCGCATGTGAAACTATTGAATATAACGGTAAAAGATGAACTAAAATGGTCTACTGAACATCACTCTTATATCGGCAAAGTCCCAAGTTTACGCACAAGTAATGTTCACTAAGTATGTAAGCATTGTACCAAGTTTGAATATTTTAGCAGTGTTGAAGCTATTGCAATACACGTTAGAAAATGATCAAAAATGTCTCTCTCACCTTAATCTGTAAAGTGTACTGAATCAAATAACTTTGGTGCCGCCTCATACCTCATAGGTATGCCTAGGTTGAACGAAATTGGTTATCAGTGAACGCTGTCGTTGCCCAGGGACATACACACACGGATACAAACCAAACTAACACAAGACTTTCGCTTCAGCTGAAGTGACGCAATCAGGTTCACGTAATTGATAATCATGTAAATCACTATGCCTTATTGTAGTCTTACATAATCATTGTAATAGTAATCTATCGTTATCTATCGATCTTGGTTTATGTAAAGAATGTTTTAATTCTACAGTTTAGTGTATGGTATTTCAATAATCACATAAGTGTAGTATTATATTTTAAGATAAAAAAATGTCTGAAAAATGTGTTATTCTTTAATGATATACTTTATGTAATATAACATATTTATGATGACAAAACAAAACGATGACAAAACGTCATTTTTTCTCATCAATTAAGGTAGAGGGTTATCCGGAATAACTAGACAGAGGGGGATACAATTTGTAGGATTTAGCCTCATTTGCTTTCATTTAAAGTCAATCATGACACTAGACTATTCCTATTTGTTCAGCTACGCTATCACTGGGGAGGAGTTGTCCCTGAATAAGGGAACTTGCATGATTTATCATACACCCCCGCCCCCCTCCGCAATTATATATGCCGATGCGGATGGGGGGTAGTTCTAAGAAAGATACATTATAATATACATTTTCGTTTAGGAATACCCCGAATCAGCAAAGACCTTGACTGATTCGGTGAATCTCTGAATGGAATCACGGGGGGTGGGGGGGGGGCAGAGTTCGCATAATCATATAATCATAGACCACTTAATAAAATGTGGTTCTTAGTTTTCTTATGTGTAAACACTAATTGTCCAAATATGCACAGTGATGTTGAGCGCAATGTCACTCAATTGCAAAAATACATTTTTGGGTTAGATATAGCACAAGTTCGTTTTTAAATATGTATACACATTCATGTACCTAAATTGCATTCAAAATGTAATTGAAATTAGATAGATATCTTTATGATTTACATAAATGAAATTAAGGTGAGTTTTGAAGAATTTGTACAGACTGTATATAATGAACAATGGTAACAGGCCTAACTGTTACTGTGTCAAAGTGAAACATTGAACTTCTAAAACTACTAAAAAGCTTAAGACAATAGCATATAATCATATAATCATAGACCCCTTAATAAAATGTGGTTCTTAGTTTTCTTATGTGTAAACACTAACTGTCCAAATATGCACAGTGATGCTGAGCGCAATGTCACTCATACAATTGCAAAAATACATTTTTGGGTTAGATATAGCATAAGTTCGTTTTTAAATATGTATACATACACATTCATGTACCTAAATTGCATTCAAAATGTAATTGAAATTAGATAGATATCTTTATGATTTACATGAATGGAATTAAGGTGTGTTTTGAAGAATTTGTACACACTGTATATAATGAACTTGGTAACAGGCCTAACTGTTACTGTGTCAAAGTGAAACATTGAACTTCTAAAACTACTAAAAAGCTTAGACAATAGATATTTTTTGTGAATATACATAACATAAATACATGATTTTAAGGGAAGAAAACCTCATTAAAAGCAATTTGTGTAATTAGTTATGCTAGCATATAAACTCCTGCAATTTAGCGCATAATTCATGCTATGTTTCAATGTAAAAGTAATTAACAGGATATGGCAATACCAGTCTATATAAGCGTCTTGTCATGTAGTGAACAACATGTGGTCTCATTTTTATTTTATTTTATGTTCTATCTTTGTTGTTCGAATATCAAATTAGCTAAATATCAAATTACAATTAAAATTTCTCTTAAACATAACATATTTTGCACTCTTCTTAGATGCCTTTTGACACTAATTACTGGTCATTCATCAGTATATTATCACGTGTCTGGTGTTTAGTACTCCCTTTGCGACTTTTACCTCTCAAGTTATTTTTACACATCTGTAAAACGTTCATCTTGAAGATGATATTTTCTCTGGGGTGGTACCAGTACCGGTAGATACTGTGAAAAGGCACCGATGAAGAGTGCGAAATATATTATGTAATTTTGATTGTAACTTGATATTTAGCTAATTTGATATTCGAACAACAAAGATAGAACATAAAATAAGATAAAAATGAATACCAGTCTACATCTAGGCCGTGTCTCTCGTCCTAAACTAATTTATTGTGAGCAAGTTCAAGGCTAAATGAAGTCTTTAAGGGCATCAACCGTGAATTAGGTAATGTGAATGTTATGAAAATCTTTGGTAAAATGCCAGCTCTATATCGTGACAAGGTTATCAAAATACTTCAATGGCGCATGGAATCATGTATAAATAAGGTTTGAAAGTAGTAAATGGGACATTAATAGGTGAATGGTGCTTTTCAAATCTACGACTGCACTTTTGTGATTGATAGAAAATCCCATTTACTACTTATTTATATAGGACTTAATATTTGCATATGAGGATATAAACACACCAGCTATAGAAGAGATAAGTTTGAACTCTATTTTTATTTAGATTTGTCTTTTTTCTTAGTTTAAAGTAACCATATTTGATCTCAACAAAGGAAATTGGATTAGGGGTGGCAAAAATGCGACATAGCTAGACATGAGATGACACGTATCTCCATATCATTGAATATAATGTTGGGGACAAGCTGCTCAAAAGGAAGTTTTGATCAATGAAGTGAGCCTATGATAATGTATATGATAAATCCATATGCACATACTTACCAATATGTCTACATTGTATATACATGTATATGATATTCAGATAACATTACAAGGTGTTTTATGGCAGCATTTTATTTACAATATTGTTTCATAAGTTCAAGTTTTACAACTAAACTCAATCATCAGAATAAAAACACTGCAAGGACTCTGAGAATACATATATCTATTATACAGTTTGATACGATAACATTTGGATTTTCTTAATTTTAGCCTAGCTTATTAACGAAGTCATCAAGGTATGGATGTAAACTTGTTTTGTGATAAAGTACATAATTAATGTACATAATAGTATATGATATTCTGTATTCACAAACTATATATTTAGAAACTATCCTTAAATGAGTTCATAGTGTTGGTAATTAAGTAAATTTATTATTTTCATCTTTCACAACACTAAAAAGTTTATTTACGTTTGACAGTTTCGTCTGCTTCTGCAGACATTTTCAAAAACACTACTGCGCATGTTAACTCTGAATAAGAAACTCTGAATAAAGGAAACTTTTCTCATGCATTAGCTTATAATAATGTAAGTAAATGATGTAGTAATCAAAGGAAACCCTCTACAAAGGAAGGATCTGTGACTGCAAATAGGGTTCCGTTGTTGAGGAATTTCACTGTATATGATATTATCCAGTGCAGTATTAACTTGGAGGATTCCGAACACTGTTGGATAGATGTGAGGACAGAGTTACAGAGATAGATGACAAGAAAATGGAAGAAAAACACATCATAGATGCTCTGACAAAGTGTGACTATCCGAAGTGGTCACAGATCACATCAATAAGGAAAATCACAAGATTGATTGGAAGGGGGTGACAGTTCTAGACAGAGAGAGTGATGGTAGGACTAGAGCTATCAAGGAAGCTGTTCACATCTGGATGCAAAGTCAGACCATGAACAGAGATGAGGGGGCCCACCAGCTTGCGAGAGTCTACGACCCAGTGCTTGCCGCAAGCGGGGATGGCGGCCGTAAACCATGTAGATCTGACATGCGCAGTAGTGTTTTTGAAAATGTCTGCAGAAGCATCCGAAACTGTCAAAAGTAAATAAATTTTTTAGTGTTTTGAAAGATGAAAATAATAAATTTATTTAGAAACTAGTTGAAATAGCTATGCTTGAATAGATAATGTTAAAATATTGATTACAAGAACGCAATATTATATATGATATGTTTATTTAAATTAATTTGAAATAGTTAATGAAAATAAAGGTGTTATTTCATTATGTAAACTCTTCATTGAATAATTTGGTTTATCTATTCAAGTGATCATTTAGTTTAGTCTAGTTTATTCATAACATCTGCCCGAGTCAATTTAGTTTAGTTTAGTTTTAATAAAAAAAATAGTTGCCCCAACTCTGATATGGACTGATTCTATGGAAAGGTACGAAGGGTCATCAATCAGCAGTTTGTTCCCATGTGAAGGTTTCCATGTACATATGGTGAAGGCAACTAGAGCAAATATATTTGATGACTACAACTCTCTGATGGTGTGACCAGCGTAGATGCAGTTTGGGATACATACCCTGAGCAGAATATCAAGAGTCAAGCTCAAGTTAAGAGAGAAGGGCAAAAACAATAGTGTCACTAAATACATTGTACTCCCATACCAAAAGGCTCGCTGTATTTCTTTCAACAGTGATAACAAATCTATCTTATATTTTTTACACCGCTGTGTGAAAGCTTGGCTCAAAGTGAGCTTGAGATACTTTTAGTGACAACTAAAGGCACTGATATACTAACTGATAGGGTACGCTGAAATTGAGAACTTAATGTCATTCAGAAGCTGACGACAGAATCTTTCTACTTCTTGCACATGGTGTATTGGAAGTGTTTCAATAGGCTTACATAAGGACAGTAGATAGGTTATCGCTGTTTCTATCTTTCAAAAGCTGAACTTGATCAAATTGGGAGTAGGATTGGGAACTGAGCGCAATAATAAAGACCTTCGCATACACAAAATAAGTTCACAACTGGGTCCAGTTAAAGGTTATGCTGAGTGGTCAAACAAGTATGCTTGTAAAGAAGCATTATGATGTGTTCTGTGCATTCTGAAAGTGTCTTTCATTTAAACATCATATCAAAGTATGTAAAACAATTTAAATACCACGCAATAAGAGGCCGGTATATACTCAACAAAACAGGTGAACGCGAGAAATGTCAACAGAATGATTTTCGTCAGACGTAACTCGCACGATGCACGTAAGATGCTGCCTATCTCCCCCATGTTAAATGAGACGTCTGTCGTTAGAAATGCACGGCACGTCTGGCGAAAATCATTCGATTATGCAACATCACGTGACTTTGTGTTTTATTTGACGAGACGGCATGGTATTTTTAAAGGTGGAAATAGTATTAAACGCGGAGAATGTGAATATTATTTTCATCACACTTGCAATGGACAAGGCATCGTCTATTGATACTGAATTTTACAAAACAAATATGATTTTGACTGAGCAATATCTTTAAGTCTTACACATTGCTACTTTTCACGCCCTTTCAGGTTGTGATAGCTCATCCCAAATGTGTGGGAGTGGTAAGAAAACAGCATGGGTAGCATTGGAGTGCTATCCAGACATCATAGACACTTTCAAACTGCTGATGGATTGACCCTTTGCCCCTTTCCATAGGATAGTCTATGATGTAGAGCAAGGGATGTTATGCATAAATATTGTAATCATCATATTGATCCATATTGAATTGCTTCCCTATATTAAAGCACTGTCACATAGAAAAATCTGGAAACAATTTTCAGCTTTCATTGAGGGTATTTCTGATTATATAAGTTTGAATGATTTGTTTTTATAAGGAAATTAATAAATAACAATTGAAGACACTATATATATTTTGCTAGAAATTGAACAATAACTATTGTCCTTCACCAATTTTACAAAATGCCTAATTCATACCTTTAAGGTTTTAATTAAAGTGTTGCTAATTTTTAGTCGATTTTTTTGAAAAGCTATATATAAATGAGCTCTACCATTTTATATAATCATTTTAAATAAGAAAATCATGTAAATGGATGTGAGTTATAGAACATATCTTTTGAAAGAGATTTGGGGAAAATTGATAATGAAAGAATGAATAGGTAAAACACGGATATTTACATGTAGCCATGCCCAGAACAATTTGCTGTAATTTCAATCTTCATTTAGAGTCTTTTCATAAAAGAGCATCAAATTACTGTGGCAATATCTGTACTGAGCTATTTATGATTTTGTGTATGTTGAGACAGTACACAGGAAAATGGGACAATTACCTTTTTGAGACATTGACCTTCCATCAACCAAGTCACATGTTTGAATATTCTTTAGATTATTTAGTACAAAATAGCACTTAAAAATATCTATAGAAAATATAAATTTTACGTCTTTCAACTCGATAAAAATTGCTGATAAATTGTGCTGAAAATTGTTTACTTGGGGTCATTTTTTCATAATGGAGCATGGACCATGAGAAATTATAATGGAACATGGATATTCGGTGTCAAAATATAGTGGAACATGGATCTCAGGACCCATATGTTGCCCCCCCCCCCTCTTGTATGATACAAAATATATCAACCTAACTCAATGAGTGTCTTAATACTGTTTTTACCACAATGCAATGAGTTCTATCAAACCCCCAACAATGAGTTTTGACAACTTTGTGACTGGTTTAGCAATAATTATGGCGTATGCCTTCAAACTCTGGACGATCATCATTTAGATTTTATTTATAAGAAAAAATATTCAGTATGTTTATTTGACCGTTATATCAGAGCATTTAGTAAGATACGCACTTGTAATATATATGATAATATTAATTAGCCAAAAGAAGGGAGCACTGAATAGTAACAATTATATTGATTTTCTCAAAGGTGGCTCCACATGGATCTGTGTGTGATTGATTCAGAATGTCGCTGGTAAAAGCTAAAACCGCTTTCACAATCACAAATGACAATATGTCTGGTGTAAATTACTTGTTGTTTTATAACGTATCAATTTTCCTGTTACAGGACCCCATAGAGACCACAATATGCTATACCTACTCACGACTTTCCTGTGGACAGCCGCATACGCACAGTCAGAAGTAAAGCCCAACATCCAATCGTGGACAAAGTATCAATTTCCCAATCCTAGAATTCAATATCTAGCATGTGGTCAAGAAACCGCATCTTGGATTTGCGACCCCGGTAAACTAATAGATGCAAACTCAACACAGAAACTCAATAACTTGTTGGAAGAATTTCAGAAAATGAACCAGTGCAGGTGCAACTGTGACGTTAGTTCATACGGTGACACTTACATCAAGGTGGCAGTTGGCATTGTGCCAGCTGTAACAGGAAGCTTTGCAGACTATGAAGCAAGACAGACGGCAGTGGAATACTTTGCTAGGTACCTAAGGGATATAAGTTGGGATTTTGATAACGGCTGTGGAGATGATATTGTCTTGATGTTTTCTGCCAGAGAAAGGATGATGTGGACCACGGTTGGAGAGCAAACCCTACAGGAAGGGCTCAGTTCACCATGCATACAAAAGATTTGGGATGAAAATAGTGCGTTGTTCACTAATAAGTCTTATGGACCTGGTTTTATATCGATTGTTGAGAGCTATAGAAATGCGCTTAAGGGATCATATTCTTGTCCACAGGAATTTCCAGAATGGGCTATGATTCTTATAGCACTGTTGGCCCCAATAATTCTTGTATGTATGGCAATTTTTTGTTGTAAAGCTTGCGGTTGTAAAGGTGGTGGTGGTGGTGGGACTGGAGGGGGCTATAGTGGAGGAGGGGGCTTTGGGGGAGGAGGAGGGGGAGGAGGGGGAGGCGGTGGAGGCGGCGGCGGAGGGGGTTGTTAAAGTCTTACCTGGACGAACCTAGAAATTCATTAATGACCTAGGCAGCATGTAGGCAATGGGGGGATTTGATAAACATGAAGTGATTTTTGTTAGTGTGTGCATGTTTCTTTAAATATAGTGATGAAAATATTTAAATGTAGAAAGTTCATTATTGTTAACCGGTTGCTCATTATATACTTCAGATGTTTTCAAGATATTTCTTAGCTTACAAACGCGGACATGGACATGTTCCTACACTAAAACTAGAAATGTTGGCGGACTATTTAATTTGCGAATTTCGTGGGTAGGTTCAAAAACGTAAGCTTAAATTGTCAGCAAACATTAATAGCCTTTGTGAAGTTGGTCTAGAATGGACCAAAAACACAAAATTAATAGTCACAAAATAATTTTTATATGTGGAAATGGCAAAATTTAACGGGCACGAAATATTATAGATTTACAGTATCTTTGTATCCCACGTAAGTGTCCATAACCTATCTAGAGTGTGTGCTTATCTTATATTCTTGTATAGTGGCATACTATAGATCTAGAGGGTGTGTTGTAACATGTGAAACCAATGAGAATGTGGTATTTCTATATATTATCCAGATCTGCAGGTACTTGCTCACCTTTTTGTAAAGTTGGGGGGGGGGGGGGGGCCAAGCAGTCGTCCATTGAAGATCTTTCTGAAGTTTTCATCAAATTTTCACATCACTGTGCCGACACTTACAGTAATAATGGTTATGCTATGGACGATTTGTACCCTTTTGCATATTTGCCATAATAAACTTATTGTTTTACGACAATGAAGCGACAATGTAATTGTTATGTAGTTTTGATCTTATTTCAAAATATTCTATCAAATGTATAGTAGCTTACAAATGCTGATTTAAAGTCGAACCCGTGATGATCATTAATGTATTTGAAACTAAATTGAATGAGAGCGTATATTTTTTGCATAATATCTGTAGTGAATTAATTTGCATACCCTAACAACCATAAAAACTTTCATATGCCTATATGCTTAATTCAATTGGCATATGGTTATATGATGACCGTATATTGATTTTAGCCCACAAATCATATAATGTAGAAGTATTTCATTATATCCTATGATTTACTAATATATTTTAATCAAATTGCTGACCAGTCAGTACTAGACATAACAAACTTGTAAAATATTTTAGCAAAAAAAAGCGAGGAGGCGAAATCTAAAAGCTAGGAGGCAAAGGAGGCATCCAAAAAAGCGAGGAGGCAGTCACCTCTTCTGGACCACCTCCTGTGCCTCAGCCTAGTTACGGGCCTGAAAATGAATAAAGTAGGGAACTTAGTAGTATCAATAAACCAATTAAACCTGGAGTGTGGTGAGGAGCAATGACCATTGTCACACACCCACATCCATTGAGCTTTAATCCGGCACCAGCTTATCTATGGCAAGACAAACAGTAACATTGAAAATAGGTTTTATTCAATTAGTAATTTACATTTCGAAATTGTGTGAGAACAGCCAAAAATTTGTTAGTAATTTACATTTCAAAATTGTGTGAGAACAGCCAAAATTGTATTCTTATTCAAGTTAACATGAATTATTCAAAATCAAAATGTTTCAAAAATAATTCTAACGTGAAAATTGTCAGAACAGTCAAAATTGTATTAGTAATTTACATTTCAAAATTGTGTGAGAACAGCCAAAATTGTATTCTTATTCAAGTTAACATGAATTATTTAAAATCAAAATGTTTCAAAAATAATTTTAACATGAAAATTGTGTGAGAACAGCCAAAATTGTATAAGCAATTTACATTTCAAAATTGTGTGAGAACAGCCAAAATTGTATGCTTATTCAAGTTAACTTTAATTATTTAAAATCAAAATGTTTCAAAATTTTTTGAACATGAATCATATTTTTAAAATTGTAATCTAACTTTAACAAAATTGTCATTGTCCAAAAATATCAGATTAACGCTGCATTTTTTCATCATTAGTAGGCGTGGTCCTTCACAAACAGAGACTTTCCGCCAGCAGCTCCAGCAATGCCGCCAGCATACTTGCCCTGGGCGGCCTCACCATTGGCTTTGGCTCTCTTGGTGAGTTCATCCTGAGCAGCCTTGATTTTATCACCTTTACCTTGCCAAGCTGCAAGCACAGACGCCTGAAGAGCACGTCCGTAGCTGAAGGTGAGACCCCATGGTTTGGGTCCTGGTGCACGGTTGATTGCATCAAGATGAACAGTCGCATCTTCCTCAGACTGACCACCAGATAAGAAAGTGACACCTGCAAACACAGATATTTTTTTTTCTAATCAATGATGATTTTTCTTTTCTTGGCTTGGTAATAAATTACCGAGTATGAACATTAGATTGAAGTTGTTCCCAGTTTAGGGGGTGGGGTGTTACTCGGATGTGAGCCTACAAGTCATGAAAATATGAATTTTAGTAGCAGCAACACAGCAAAGCTACAAATTATGGTCAGAGACCTAATATATGCAGGTATTATTTCCAAATGTTTGTATTCATTTTTAATATTTATCTATCTTTTATATTTAAAGGCACTCATCATCTCGATGCCAGGTTACCTGATTTTGAGCTGGTTTACCTGATTTTTAAACTTGGTAAACCTGATGTCTAAGTTACCTTAACCCTTATTTTGCAGCTGCAAAAATCACGGTTTTACACTTGATTGCTGCTACGGCTTTTCACTTGACAAGTTATTCACGGTCGGAGGTTTGCTTCGTGGAGAGAAATATAATACTTTGTAGCTCTTGGGGTATTCATCAGAACTTTTTCCCATTAAGGCCACTATGTTTTTTTTCTCTGTTTTAGATCAGAAAATATTCCAAATCTAATGAGGGAGGGAGGTAAAAAAAACATCTAAAAAAACACGTTTTGTGGGGTATCTAAAATATCTAATGAGGGCGATTAAAAAACAAAAACCTATCTAGTCTAGGACTCACAGACCAACAACACCGCTAGCTGATTTAGAATAGATGCATGCTGACATGCTGTTGATGGCAATTTTATGGGCATTTCAAATCAAATCAAATCATTTGATAAATTAGACGTAAAACATGTCAATATAACAATATAAAAATATCATTTGGTGGAGTGGCTCAACGTGGTATTTTTTTTGTATTTTTTTAGTTATGCGCTAGGAAAAACTAATGAGGGCGATGGTCTTAAAAAACATGTTTTTTTTTCTCATTATGCGCAAGGTAAAACTAATGAGGGCGATGGTCTAAAACAGAGAAAAAAAAACATAGTGGCTTAACAGCACACATTCAGAAGACAGTCTAGTTTTTATTCACACCATTATAAATAAAGTTACATACAGTTTCTAGTTCGATTTTGAGCATTTTGAGTAATCTCTGATTCATTTGACAGCTCCTACCATCGATTTTAGATGTCGTAAAATCAGTAGTAATTTTAATTGTAGCAACGTTTTATAAAAGCTACTTGATAAACACAACAATAGCCGTCAATATATCATACTAAAATATTTTTGCTTACAATATTATAGAGCTAAAACATGTACAAACTTCGATGTGTTCCTCGGAGTAGACTTTGACAGGTGCTGGCAATCTGTTCACGGAAATCTCATTCGTTTTGTATGAAATACTAATAATCTGATGCCCAGATTTGATTTCTAATTTCCTAATTGCTATATTTGTGATCCAGCATGCAAGATATAATCAGATAAACCTTGGGAGACGAATTATATAATATATTCCAACAAAATATTGCTAATTCGTCTTGCAAAATGCATAAGCTCTACGGACAGTTGTGCAGCTATTCGATAGATCAATTAATCAATTCATGGCGCCATCATTTGAAATGTTTTTTGTGGGTAGGTGCAAAAACGCAAACTTGAATAGTCGGCAAACATTAATAGCCTATGTAAAAGTGGGTCCAGGATGGACCAAAATCGCAAAACTAAATACATGTAGTCACAAAATGATTTATAGATGAAAATCGCAAAATCTAATAGCCACGAAAAATAGTTTTACAAGGAAAATCATTAGCGCCAGCGATTTTCAAATCTAGTTCAAGCCTTTGTCATGAGCGTCGCATTGTGACCGATTCGTAACGGCACTTGCCAAACTGAGGTTAGCCTTTATTGAGTGTTTTTTTATGGTGTACTGAAATAATAGCAACATGTTGTCATGGGCTATTTTGTTTTAATTAATTCATGCCGTAAGGAACCTACCGGGTAATTCTTTAAATCTTATTTTTATTTAAGTCTCATTACAAAGAAGGCGGCAAGCCGGTTCCAATGATGTATGTCAAGCAATGTTTTTTCGCGGCCAAATGAGAGTATTTGGGGTCCCAAGTTTGAAGCAGAGAATCTGAATGCGTGTTTAATGCGTAAATATTCGTTCATACTAATATTATCATTAAACCCGGGCACGCGCGTCAGTTCATTTTATCGCCCATGGTGAAAGATTTTAAAGATTGACGAAAGTATTTGCTTACTCTTTCGCCAATGTGGCGAATCATTTTCATTCAAGAAAAATTCGTAAAAAACGAATTTTGTCCACTAAATCGAGACTAAATGTCAGAACGCCGTTCGCCATTAATCATTCTAGTTGACAACATTTCGGAACACCGTTCGCGCAATGACAACAAAGATGGCGGCGCCCATGCATGTGAAAATGTGAGGAATTTCTTGAATAAAACTGATATTTTGCATATTCATATATTACCATTTGTGTCGTGAAAGTATCCTGCCATTGACTGCCATATCGACACTTTCATCGTGAGTAAATAAAACGTGATTCAACGATGCATTGGTCTATAGTTTCACATCTAGCAACCGGCGAACACATTTTTAGAACGATCTCAATATTATTGCAAATTCCATGGATTAAACGTTCGTTGGTGTTTCTTAATAATAAAGAATTAAGGCTGGTAGACTATGTTAGTTTTTTAATAATAAGTGCAGCCGTTTGAATCTCGCAATGTAATGATAAAATACTTATTTGATATCAATACACAGTTCTTTATACCTCTGCTTTATAATCCAATCCAGAGTCCTAAATATTTTATTTTAAAATTTCTAAAGTTATTCAATTTAACCTTTCGACAAGAAAATGTTCTCTTCAGAAACTAAATTGTTTACAAACTATTTGATATATATCTGAACAATTATAATAATAAACTAGCTTTGATTACATATTATGAAAATACAGTTAATATGTACAGAGTAGAATAGCAAATTAATTGGATACTTAGAGTTATAAATATTTACAGATGGTTGAAATATATACCTGGTACATGGCTTCATGTAAATCTTGATCTTTGGTGATACAAAATTGTAACTGTATATTCCTAACACGATGTACTATTATGGCTATATGAGAACTCAAAAAGGGGGATACAATTCACTGTTATGGTTGCATAGAATATGGCATGCAAAACAAAACAAACCAAAACAAACAATTGTCACTGTGACAGGGGCTAGCAGGTATAAAGAACTGTGTACATTTGTATTGATATTAAATACGTTTGAGAGGACCTGCTGCAGCTCAAATATTAAACCTTGCAAAAATGATAAAATATGAACGAAAATGGAAGTATATCCACCCCCCTCCCCACTCCCCCCGGCATGACACCTGTCAATGCGGGTGGCCCGATGGCGGAGCACCGAGAGGTTTCGAAAGGAGACGTGCATAGGTCTCCTTCGTCCAGTCACACCGGGCCACCCTCAGAAAAAATTGCTTTAAAATTAAGAAAATATAGTGTATATGTGTTATCAAAAGTTTGTATCCATTATTGGCCAATGTACTTGAACTTCATTGGTTGATGCAAAGCAGTCATCAGCAGGGTCTTTTCCTCAAGTTTTGAAAGTTATATAACCTTCATCGTTCTCGCCGGAGCGTCGGAAAATTAAACACAATTTGATCAGATGTCATGAAGATATTTAAAGTAGAAATATTGTCAAAGTAATTAAAAGTAATGATGTTTGTGTTATCATTATCATGTTAATTAATTTACATACGTTTTTGCTTGGCTAAAAAGAATTCAATTGGCTAAAGAATATTTTAGTTTTTTAGCCAATTGGCTAAAAAAATCAATTGGCTAAAAAATGTCATTGTTTAGCCAATTGGCTAAATTTGAAATGGGCCTATCGCTAGCCCAGTAATATTTCCTCCATAAAAGACATTGAAATGTATAGTTTGACTGTTCATCGTTGATGCACCAGTAGAAAAAACGAAAAGTACAAATATATGCATACAAATTCAAAGACAAACTCAAACTGTTTTATTGGAAACTCGGGCGCATATGAGCCTCGGCACTAAAAGGACATATAATCTGAGGTGCATATATGCGCCTGGGCACCAAGACTCTTAGAGGATTAACAGTCCTTATGTCAAACCATGCTAAGTTTGCAAATTAGGTAAACCCAAATCAAAATCAAGTAGCCCAACATTTGAGGCATAGGTAAAACTAAACACTGTCAATGGCACAGGTCTGCTAAAAAACCTATGGGCAGAATTTGGTAGCCTGGCCACACAACTTTTCAGGTAACCTCAGGCTACAGGGCTACCAAAGTCTTACTGTCTCATATAATCATCCCTTGTAATACATTCTAAAATACATAAGGTAGCCTAGTCGCTATAAAAATGAGGAAATGAACCTGTACAATGTGTTGAATACTGTACAGAGTATTTCCTGATTCAACATTGACATTGTTAATCAGAGCGTAGAATTCAATATCTTGATTCATTTATGGAAATGCTAATACAGAATCTGAGAGAAGAGGAATTATAATGTGAATAGTATTTGCGCTTCCAAGGTCCTCTCACATAAGTATTAGACTACAAAACAAAAACTTGAACAATAAAAACAAAACAAAAACAACAGCAATATTTTCTAAATATTTACCTGGCACGGCTGGTGGAACTGTCCTTGACAAAGCAGTTACTGTAGCAATGGCCACGTCTTGTGGTGTGTACTTCTTAGTGCACGATTGGCCACAGGTCACCATATTTGGCTTGAGAAGAGTGCCCTCAAGAAAGATATTGTGATCAGCTAGAGCTTTGTACTGGAATGCAAGAACTTGTTCGGTCACTTTGCGGGCTGTTTCTAAATCATGATCTCCATCAGGAAGAACTTCAGGCTCCACAATGGGAACTAGACCATTCTGTTGACAAATGCTAGCATATCTAGCTAGCACATTGGCATTTTCAATCATGGCTTGCAGTGATGGTGTATGCTGTTGAATCTTCAGAACGCATCTCCACTTGGCGAATCCAGCTCCATCCTTCTTATACTGAGCACACCTTTCAGCCAGCCCATCTAGACCTTGTGTAGTGCATTCATTGTCGGTTCCAGCAAGAGGGACTACACCTTTATCTACTTTAATGCCCGGAATGATGCCTTGGTCTTGCAGTATTTTTACAAAGGGAGTACCGTCATCTGCTTTTTGGTAGAAGGTTTCATGGAAAAGGATAACTCCACTTACGTGTTCTTTCAGGTTTGGGGTAGTGAAGAGCAGTTGCCTATATTTTCTGCGGTTATCTTCATTATTCTCGACGTTGATTTCAGCGAATCGTTTGCCGCATGTACCTGTACTTTCATCAGCAGCCAAAATACCCTTTCCTGGTGCAACGATGGCTTTCGCAATATTCCTCAACTCATCTTGTTGTTGAGGACTCAAATATGCCGGAAATCTAGGCATGGTGGAATTCTTGTTGCAGGTATTTGTACAGCAAGACATGCGAACGTAAGAATTGTGGCGCCAATGAATATTGTTTTGTGATGCAGTTATGACGTCAACATTTCTCTTTAATTCGAACGCCACGCGTATAAATCGATCAAAATAACGTACACCACATGCGTTTAAAGCAAACGCTTAACGCAAACGCTAAATAGGTGATATAGATCAAAATGCATAAATTAGTCCAATTGGGCCGTCAGCTAACCCCCAGAACACAGAGAAATCTTCATAAGAAATTCTTCCAATGCTACATATCGTATACCGTTTTATATCTATGAATCTGAATTTGAGCTAAGGGACCATTCAGTATTTATGACGGTGGGGTAGGAGGATTTTAGGACGGGACATGACCTTTTGTTTTGGGGGGGGGCTATCAATTTTTCACACACTTTTGAGGGGGGCTATCAATTTTTTCACATAAAATTTACCCCTATTTTTTTAGAGATTCTGTACTAAAATTACTGTTTTTTATATTATGGATATCCATCAAATAGGATTTTAGTTAACCGACAATGAATGCGATTAAATGTTGGGGGTCGAGTGGGTGAGGGGATCATCAATTTTTGTCACATGAAATTGAGGGGGGGGGGTTACCAATTTTTTCACGGAGGTTTGAGGGGGGCTATTAATTTTTTCACAGCAATTTTGGAAAATCCTCCTACCCCACCCTGTCACAAATACTGAATGGTCCCTAAAAATTGAAGGTACGATAGAAGTCACTGGTAGTAGAGATAAACATATTGTCATGGTAAATAAGATAGGCCTAAGACAGTTGAGTATTATAAATTTGTTACTGAAAAAAAATGTGTACAGAAGATTTGTATTGAATGCTGGTTGATTTATCATGACTAATATACACACCGTGTTAAAAAAAATACGCCAGTTGGCAACCAATTTTAAAATATTTTTTTTTATAACTTGATGAAGGCAGTACATGCCGAAAATTTGTTAAAATTATTGAAAATTTTAATATTGCATCTCATCTTAATTATTATTAAATTTGTTTATAACCAATTTTAAGATGGCCGCCACTGAATGTGTAAAAGGTGTGAATCCATGACTATGGATGTTTCTGCACAATATGCAAGAAATGCTATCTTATAGAAGTAACACATGCCATTTTATAGCTAGGACTGTCAGGTTTATTTCAAGATACAATTGTAAAGATGAATCATGGATTTCCAAACTTCCATGTGGGAAAAGGTGTGGTATATATACTTAAACTCAATTAACTCATTCACGATGGATACATTGACCGTTGTATTATATAAAAGCATGCTACATATTTGATAAAACATACACTATGGTAGCCAATTTCACGATGGCCACCAGTAAATATGTGAAATACCCACAAGATATGAGGCTTGGCAGGGTTCGTTGCGAAGTAAAGCCAGTAAACTGAGAAACGAGTCTGAAATCGAGGAATGAATTTGTCCAAATAAATTCAGGCCTTGTTGATTTGACTGAAAAGATTATCCTCATAACTACTGTAGAGAAATGTAAAAAAATGTAAATGTCTAGTGTATGGTCTCACGTCCCCAATGGACAGGGTCAGACGACTCTACATTCACACGCGGTCATTGGCATCCTTGTAACGCTATACCCTCGAGGGGGTGGGGTTACTTACATAGTCGCCCTATACGGCATGTGCCACTGATAGGGGTCACCTTTTTTAACCCCCCCAGTTTCACTAGGGGCCACCTTTTCCACCTCTCAGTTTCACTAGGGGTCACCTTTTCCACCACTCAGTTTCACTAGGGGTCACCTTTTCCACCACTCAGTTTCACTAGGGGTCACCTTTTCCACCACTCAGTTTCACTAGGGGTCACCTTTTCCACCACTCAGTTTCACTAGGGGTCATGATTTCAACATTCCAGCCAGTTTCACTAAGGGAGGTTCAATCTCGAGGTTCAATATAGCTCTCAAAACTTTTCATGGGATTTTGCATAATAATGCACCATAAAAAAAGCATAAAAGGTAAATATAAGTTGTAGAAAATCTTGTTTTCATTACAATATCACAGAATAATACCCCTTGGGATAATACCCCATTGTTTTCATCCGGTGGTTTCATTAGGGGTATCATTTTCATAGTCTCAGTGGCACCTCGCTACCCATTCACCCCTGAAGTACCCCCCCCCCCCGAGGCTATACCTGTCTCAGCTCCTCGGAGAGAATGCAGCATATCACAACCGTAGCGCAGACATGTTTATCAATATCAACAGTATAGCGATCACTTGCATGACCTGTACATATTTAACATGTAGGTACCACAAACAGTGTGCAACTGTTTAGAGATTAGTTTGGTCAACACCCATTACCAGATCCGACTGGTAATTGAGCCCAATTAACTCCCTATCCATTTGGCCACCAAAACACTGAGATATTATTTCTGCCACAGTATTGTAAATTGATGAATCAAATATTGTTTTATAATTCTCTGTTAACATTTTATATTGTTGTGCAACCTTTATTTATATATATTGAATGCCATGATTCGAGATCATCAGATGTATAATTGATAAGAGTGAAATGTTATGATCATTTCAATGTGGTCATCTTTTTTTTTTTTTTTTTTTGAAAATTCCTATCAAAATTGCATATCGATCTTTTGTGATATTCTTTGATTAATTTCATGATATTATATAGTGTAGGTAGCTTCTCAGAAAAATATGCATATTAAGAGCGATGTAGACGTTTCAAGAGTACGTCTGGCAATTCTTGCATGTAGAAATTTTCTATTCGGGACATTTCTACAATAAATTTCCAGCAGCAAATGTGAGACCGCCTTTTCTATCTTTATACACTGGTTACTATAGTATTGAATATGCAAATATCTACCACATTGAGACTTCTATCATAACTTATATTAAAAATGTGGACCTAATAACACGGGAGTCAAAGGGTGTTGCGAAACTAACCACTTTTCCAGCCCCCACCCCGCCCCCTCCGCGTACACCCCTATGAGTGATCGCCCGATTTTCAAGCATCCGCTCCCCAAAGAAATACATAAAAAAGATTGTGTTTTCAGCCACTCCCTTGCCCACTCTGATCTTCCCACCATAAAAAGGCCGGTCGAATGCAAGCAATTAATTGGGTACTGGCAATCAGGTAAACACACATGGCATCATTTATTGTGAATGGGATGAGTAGAGGGAAGTGGGAAAAGGAACGGTAGTTATTAAGGTATAAATATAGTTCTAATGGGAATAAAACCTCTATAATTAGCGATCATCACTCATAAGATTAGTCCATTTGATTTATTTAAATAATTTAACACAAAACAAATAACATAATATGTTAATATTTAAAACATATTACACGAAAGAATATTTACAGAGACAGTCAGTAGCATCATACATATACAAGCATTGGTAAATATTATGGCATGCATTTCAAACTATGTGGTGCTATGCACCAATCCAGTATTGAGAGAACAGATATCATAGAATTACATCAAGACCCAAGCATAGTTAATTAAACCAGAATTTTATGTAATTTTGATCTGCATGTACATCTATATGTACATGTACTAAATGCGCTAGCATAGTGTCATTCCATATGGTATGTATTTCTTTCTAAATGACAGAGCATCCAGGTTTTCAGAAAAAAAGATGGGACGCACAGAAGGGATCTCAAGGGTTTCGTACGCGTGATCGATGGCGGACATGCCAAAAACCCTATGAAAATGAAGTAGTGGGGAAAAGGGGGGCTCGCGCCCCCTGTGCCCCCTGAATCTGCCTTTGGAATAACACCACTTGTTATAGTAGTACACTATGCGGCTTTATGGTATTGTAGCATGGATGGAATGCACAGGTAATAATAGACATAATGCTAGGAGTTCTCTGGAGTGGTGACAGTGTGGTGACAGCGTGGTGACAGTAAGCGTCAATTGCAATTTAATTTGGCACGTGTAGATTGTACACAAATACGTCACACCCACCATTTTAAAAGTGTCGCCAGTAAGGTACCTAGTGACGTGTAGTGACTCAAACCTCCTACCAACTGACTCGTAGTAGTGCATAGTGACACCAAATGAGCATTTGGCGGCAAGATAATTTTAAAATGTTTAAATTTCCATTACAATAAAATCAGTGCCAAATGTACGTGTTCACCAAGAGCCACTGCACCACACTCTAAGTAAAATAGGAAAAAAATATATAAAAAATAAATAAAAACTTGCGTGAATTTCTTCCAATTGTCACCACCTAGTGTATTCCTAGTGTAAGAAGCAGCTACAGAGATATGTAACTCCATGTTAACATGCATCAATATCTTGTATCGGCCATCTAGTCTAGTTTTGTCCAGGGGAATGTTAGCTTGAACCGCCACTCATGAGCAATGTGCATTATGATAAATTTCCATTTTTCTATTTACATATAATTAGTATACTAAAATTATCATATTTCATACAATTGAGGAACGAACTCCGGTTTGAATCAAAATCTGAGGAAGACATGTAAAACATTATTTGTAAAGTGAATGAAATGTGTCAGTATATACAATTTCATGTCTTATTATGTCAGATTACAAAGGGACCGAGTTCCTATATGATCATGTGTAGATACTATCCCTTTTTACAGGAAAGACCTAGTACGTGTGACTATACATGCATCTAAATCAATTGTCAATCAATTTTTATCTTCAATCATACAACAACTGTCAAGGACACACACATAATGTTTTCACAGAATTAACAAATTGAAAATAATAGATATCCTCATTACTTATGTCTTGCTAATAAATAAGTACAATAAATATACGAAATGAATATGTATGTATATATATAGAAGATTCTCAAATATTCTTCTGTTTGTGTAATCAGTGGGCAAAAATATCTACAGACATTATCTGTATTCATTTTGTTGGTATTTAAGTATACTGTTGGGCAGATATCATCATTTTTTTCTTCTAATGGTAAAACACTTACAAAATCAGACCAGAAATCCCGAAACTTGTGAATTTGTGGTCGTTGACTGCAAAAGGAAATACATCTCTACCAATGTCATATTCTAGCACCTTTGGTTAACATCCATCTTGTACTTTTTACTGGAGTGTGAACGTTATGGTGAACTGCTTCTTGTTTCCCAGAATCGCCTCAATCGTCCTGCTCTTTTGGTCGTGGTTGAACGTGATGCCGGCATCGCTTAGGGCGTTAATGTCCAAAGTGCGCTGCTGCTGCTGCTGCTGCTGCTGCTGCTGCTGCTGCTGCTGCTGCTGCTGCTGCTGCTGCTGCTGCTGCTGCTGCTGCTGCCCACCGGCTGGTTCCTCCACCGTGTTTTGGTCTGTGTGCCGTGGCTTCATGCCCATCATGGCCATCACCTCGTCTGTGGTCATCATTCCCTGTGATTCGGGCGTACCGCCCACACCCTCGGGGGGCTGCTGCAGGGCCAGAGGAGTGACGGTGGCATCTAGGAAAAAATAGGAGATTTGTGGTTACGCAGTGTCATTGCACCTACAGTAAAATATGTATTTTGAGAATTGACAATGAATCGATTACAGTATTTGGGGCTGAATTCTCAAATGATGGCATGCTTTGCTCGGTGTGGATATTCTTAAGAAATTTCACTAGATTGCCATGTAGCCTGTACATGTAGCCTATGCTCTGGTAAAAATGTACAGTTAATTCATATTTAAGCATAAATGTCAAGACATAGGATTGATTATTATTAACGGCGCCTTCACAAACAAATGCTGCATAATTCACAAAGCTGTTCAACATTTACAAGTATTGTACATTAGTAGTTGTTATTGGTTGAAGATAATTTACCCTGGGCAAAACCCTTTTCCTTCTCTGAAGCCTCTCCAGGGACAATGGCTTCATCGCCGTTGATGTTGATGCTAATCTCGCCTGGAAGCTCATCTTCAGTAGGTGGCATCTCCATCCCTCTAGACATGGACGGCATCCCCATGGGATTCATCGGTGGCAAGTGTGCCATATCTGACGGTGGCATGGGTGGCATGTTTGCCACTGGGACCATGCTTGCTGGTGGCATTGGTGGCATATTCGACATAGCTGGTTTTATTGATTGAGGTGACATTGGCGGCCTGCTGAGCATAGGACGCATGTCTAATGCTGGTGGCAAGGGTGGCATGCTCAATGCAGGCGACATTTCTGACTCCAAGGGGTTCATTACAGTTACTTGTTGTGGCAAAACCATTGGCGGCATGTCTTGTGCAACAATGCTAGGCCCATGTGCAGTCATCTCCAACCTATCTGGCACCACATCTTTTTCATCACCATCACTATCATCGATGTCTTCTTCATCTACATCCCCATCCATGGAATCATCTTTGTTCTCAATGATTTTGGCATCACTATCTCCATCCGCTTCCACTGTGTTGGTAGCATCTGCATCTTGATCATTTTCTTCAGGTGTTAGGTGTTCGCCAGTTGTTATTTCATTTTCTTCTAAAAAGTATATTATGCCTTTTAGAGTACAAATTTCAACATAGCATCATCATATAAAAAAACTACAATATTGTTTTCTTCATCATGTGTTGC
>CM032665.1:214686-226955 GCA_019095985.1 Streblospio benedicti | reverse complement strand
GTTATTAATCTCGTGTTTTCTTGAATTCACATTATCCGACTGTTGGGTGATTCACCTACATGTAAATCAAACACACATTGATATATTTCAACACATCTTTAAAGAACAAATGAAATGCTGACCAGGTTGACCACCCATATCCTCACGATCAGCGGCAGCCTCATCAGACTGCGGTGGGCCTTGGTCCAGCATGTCCGGGGCAGCATCAGCCGACCGACCGCGGTCCACATCATTATCCTCTGCAAAAAGAAACAGAAAGTTGATGGACTACCAGGTATTTACACGGAACACGCAGTTTCATGCGAACAATAACCTGCAGTATAATTATGTTGATCCAGATTTGTATCGTATAGTTCGCAGATCGAGATACAATGTGTAACATACCCTGTCTATAATCTTTGGCTGTTCTGACGCCTATTAACCAGATATGCTGCATGCCGATGTGGGATAAAGTGTTATTTCATGTCGGTTAGTATACACATATATATTTACTATTTGTTCGTATTATTGTATCCAGGTAATATGATTACCTACTCTATGATTGTCTCATTCATTTTGAAACATGTTCCTTTGTACCAGAGATTTCACGCCTTGTTTATAGCAATTGTTTTCAGATGTAAGGTTTACAAATTGCAATATTAATCCCAATGAAAATAATCAGTTTTAGAATAAAGGAACAAAACACCATTGTACCAATTAATAAAGCCATGAAAAATTACACTCTAAAGCAACAATCATAGGTCCAGAGAGGAAGGCAGTCGGGTAACGCACTCACTTACTAACACAAAATGACCATCTACAGATTTATGGCGTTGAAATATCCATTCGTGCGTTTGGAATACCGTACAAGACATTCTTTCTACGTGCTACCAACACCCCATTTATAACCCTTCAAAAATTAGCCTTCCCCTGACGACTGACCGGGGGCCGGCTGTGACTGCGATGCTTCGCCGGCGGGACTGAGTGCGGGAATCTCCGGCAGAGGCGCGGGCGGCAGCCTGCCCTCGGGCGAGTGCACCACCTCCTCCAGCGCAGAAATCTCTTCCTACAACACGCCGTACAAGGTGAAAGCCATGGTTGGTTGGTGTAAGTAACACAGATTTTGTAGCAGGAATGGATGTTTAAATGTAATGTTACGGTTCATACGTTAACAGCAGCCCGTTGAACATACACTATTGCCGTTCTGCTGCAGTTATAGTAGCATTTGCGTTGCAATTATCAGTAGGGTCCACCGGACCATACAGAAACTTAATTGGGCACTTGCATCACACAGTGGGAATTAGATTAGATTAGATTTATTCAGGATTTGAAAATATGTACTGTCAAAATATAAATATGATATAATATCACAATTTAATCGCAGATCACATTGTCACATTTTAACACACTGTGAACATCTAATCATGGCTAGTGCCATGCGTGCTGTTGTTTTGAATAAGGCATAAAAACTATCAGGTGCTAAGAGACCGGGAGCCCGTACCTCCGACAGCACCAGGCCTGTGTCGCCGTCCTCTTCACGCGCCGCCTCCATGGCCGCCTGGTACGACGCGTACACCACTGAAAAACATACGTCACACGTCACGGTATTAGTTGACTTTAAATTTACACCAGAACAAGGTAACGGCAACTGCATCAATGGATTTGATCTTCTTTTCGAAAAAATTAATAATGAAAGAAAGAAAGAAAGAAAGAAAGAAAGAAAGAAAGAAAGAAAGAAAGAAAGAAAGAAAGAAAGAAAGAAAGAAAGAAAGAAAGAAAGAATCAATTCAATTCTTTCTTTTTTCACTCTAGACCCCTTTCCAAAGAAATGATCAAGTTGTACTATTGCCTTTGCACGAGAATTACGCCACTATTGGAAATCTTGGATTGTGTGCTAGACGGTGAAATATGACCAACAGTAAGTGTGGTCAGTCACAATATATGACTGCCGTATAATGTAAACACTGTGAATTGTAACCGATTACATACTGTGTTTGACGGATGACAGCTATAATTTATGGTCTAACAGAGTAACTGTTAGCATGTTCTAATTTTGTGAGCTATCTTTCACCTCATCATGCATATACCGGATTCGTGTGCATTCGTGAATGTGGCTGTAAACTTCAAACTAAATGATCACCTCATTCCAAAATAAGATTCGTTGAATACCTTAATCGTGGTACACATAAATATGGTACGTTCACAGAACATACAGAAGTTAGCACTGTACATTGTAGATGTAAAAAAAACAGTTTGTGAAATCTGAGGGACGTAGGCGTGGTTGGGAGTCGACTGGGTAAAAGATGCTGTGAATCTGGTGAGAGGTTGGACTAATGGTGTCGCAAAATATGCTGGATAGTCATCTGTTATAGTGTTAATTGTTATCATTTTATTTGATGGAACGAGTACATTTCGTACACATAACTAATTGAAGCATCCTGAACAGGAAAGCCCGGTAAAGAATAGATTGCATCAAATTATAACAGTGCCATAGGCATTTAACTAGTGAGGCTGTTTTGTGTGTGTTTGCGTTTTTTGTAACATGTCACAGTTCATTTCAAATATTTAATGGGGAATTAATTAGCAGCCATATTAATTACGTGTTTTACTGAAAGCTTAATTAGTGTTTTATTCTGCCATGACTGCTCGTTACACAAAGCAATAGGGGCCTAGTTAGACGAACGATTAAAATTTACGGCCATGTCAATGTTGTTGTTTTTTGTATACATCGTATTAATTAATACTGCCGAATGTTTACATTGTTTACCGCTTGTTACCGCTAGTTACCGATCTACAGGTCACATTTTTAGAGCTAGACTTATCACATTCGGTTTTTAACTTGCAACCAAAACTAAACTAGATATAGTGACACCTATAATATAATATGGACTACAATGGTCTGTGTTTGGGTCCATTATATCCATTAGCTGGTTCCTGCGTTTTACCCGTCTACAGATTACACGGCTATGGGCTAACACCTCTAGTATGTTTTGGGTTGTGCAGTAGAGCGGTGACTACTCAACACGTTTTTCATAAATTGATAGTGCACAATTCTCCAAATGTGTGTTCATATGGCTGCTATTCGGCCTAGACAGTGTCTGATTATGATTTAGTGCCGGCATTGGGCGGTGATTACAACGAGCGGAACCCTTCGTTGCGACACGTAACATCATTATCATTATGGAAACGTATGTAGGCCTACATGTACTTTTTTATGTTACTAAATCCTGTTTGTGCCGATGAAAGAAATATCGTGCGCTTTGTTATTTTGTGCTTTTGCATCAAACATTTTGCACATGAAAAGACTTTGGGCAAATCTGGGGAGCCTTTTAACTAGGTGCTTTCGTTTACAAAAGAGTGCAAAAGATTTTATTTTATTTTTTTTTTATTTTTATTTATTTTTTTTTTTTTTTGGGGGGGGGGGTATAAAATCTGAGGACCCACTGAATATAACTGCCCCCACCTCAGCACCACATAATCGGTCATTGAACTATGAAAAAAAAATCCAATAGCCACTTTCAAGCATGGTAACATCATAACGGCTTTGGGGTTGTGGTGATGTACTAGTATAATAATGAGATTTACAAACCATATAAAAATAACAGTAATCTACATACCCCCTCTACCCTACCATGATGCTGGGGCCCATGTTTTCAATGTTAAGGATACGTTATAAGTTCACTTCACAAAGTGGGAAATACATGCACGAGTACGAAGCACTTACTAACCTTTGGGGTGGGTGCAGATCTGGTAGTGCGGGTTGTACCACATGCCGGGCCCGCACGACATCAGCATCCAGTGGCCGTACACGCACTGGCGGTAGATCTCGGGGTGCGACGTCTCGCGGTAGTCGCCCTGGTTACACTCCGGGCCTACGGTAAACAAAGCTAATAAAATACTAGGGCTGATAAGACGTTCCTTTGAATGGACTGATAAAGATACAGTAAGAACACTGTATAAAAGTCTCGTTAGGCCCCACCTAGGATGCTGCAATGTGGTTGCTTACTCTAGGTTTGCTAGAGATGTTAATTTATTAGAAAGTGTTCAAAGGAGAGCCACTGAATTAGTTCCTCATCTCCGAAATCTACCATATGCTGAGAGACTCAAGGCTCACGATCTTCTAAGTCTTGTATATAGAAGGCAGCGTGGGGATCTAATTGAAGCATATAAATATGCTCATGGGAAATATAAAGTTCCGACATCCCCATTAAGTTAGATAATAGACAACTGGCAATACGAGGTCATGAATTTAAAATATGTACACTTAGATATCAAAGGAATGTTAGGAAAGACTATTTTGCTCTAAGAGTAGCTGATGCTTGGAATGGTCTGCCATCCGAAGTAGTTGTCTCTGAAACTGTTAACACTTTTAATAATAGACTTGATAGACTTATGCAAGCAGATTGGTACTCATTATGATCAAGATATCAAACCATAACTGTTCGTGAAAAATTTTCATTGCCTGTGCCTTTGTGAATTTTATGCTAGTTTATTACAGTATCAAACATATATCAGAGAGTAAAGAAGTGCTGTTTATCTCAATGTATTAATCAAAACATTTGTGATATTATTTTAGTTATAATTATATTAGAGAATAAACAAATGCGGTTTATCTCAATGTATTATTTTTTTTAAATTGATATTAGTTATAATTAGTTATAATTATAATTATATCAGAGAGTAAACAAGTGCTGTTTATTTCAATACACGTATTAATTAAAAACATTTGTGATATTATTTAGTTATAATTCCAATCATACCAGAGAGTAAACAAGTGCTGTTTATTTCAATGTATTAATAAAATAATGTGATATTATTTCGTTATAATTATATGTAACCACCTGATGTCTATAATAATAAATCTTCTTTATGAATGTCATGGTAATGTCAAAATGTTGGCATATTCACAAGAAATCTATTATATAATGCACCTTATTATCTATCTTGAGATTCTCTATGTTTCATATCCAGTGCATTGTAAAATTGTGCTGTCCATATACAGATCCAGATGGCGGCGGGGGGGGGGGGTCACAGAGTTTTCTTATCTCCGCAAATCTTCGCGCTTATGAAACATATAAAATCGTGCGCTTCCCCACCCCCACCCCGCCCCCATGTTTTTCATAAAAACCTGGATTTGCCAATGGTGTCAAATATGACAACAAAGTTTTAAAGTAGGCTCCCACTACAGGTACGGGAGTCCGTACCTCGAACACCACTACGGGTAAGTTATGTCTCGACCATTTAGTTGTAAGCATTTGCGTGTGTGATATGTATAGCAATTTGGAAGAAGACAATGACTAATATGTGTGTCCCTATGAAAAACAAAACGTCGATCTACCTGTGTCAAAGTTTTACTTCATATTCATTCCCTGAAACCATTGTCTCACCAATTTTATCGACCCCACTACTACAAGTCAAAATATATTTTCAATATGACTACTACTTGCATGGGGAGCCTATACATGGCCTACCCACCTTAAAGCTAACAATCTTATATAAGAAAATGTCATCTATTTTTTTGTGTGTGTCATCAGGTCGTCAGTATCTCCATACACATTGACATCATGCACCATATAAATCAATATCATTTGAACAAAAGGAATACAAAAATACTAAATACTAAGAAACATACGCAAATCACCAATGTAGTTTGAAAACAACACTCACGCCTGGTGGGCATGGCGGCAGTGAGCGCCACCAGTCCCAGCAGTATCCACGCAATCCGCATTTGGATTTCTTTTGTACTGTCAATCCAATGTTAGTATAAAGAGTAGGTCTCCAAAGTTTAGCTTTGTCGGCAACAGGATCACTTAAAATGCAGTCCTCTGCCGGCCATCACCAGCGTTAATGACAGAAATGCAAAATGGCAAGCACGTGTATGTGACCAGTCATAAAAAGGCACGCACATCTCCCACATTTCATACTTATTTAATTGACCCTTGCCGCTATTGTGCATAGTTATTTACGGTTATCTAATGTTGTCGGTTTAGGGCCTGGTTGAAATGCAGCGTTAAAAACCTTCACTGCCCTCGGGCAGAAAAGCAGTGACACTGTGCTACATTCTCACGATCCAAGGCATCCATCAGAGTGATCCTCTAAGTAGTGCACTTTTTCAAAACAATAGAAACTGCTCTATTTCTCATGAGTGCGCATAGGGAAAGATGCATTGGGTGATGGTTATAATTTTCAATAAAATGTGTCAAAATAGAGACCCTTCTATTGTCTGTACTGTTTATGTAAAGTTTGTAGGATGTTTTTCAAGTAGCCAGTGAACACCCGGAGGCATGAAAAGTGGTGTGTTCATGTGACGAAATCATGCAAGCAAAGGTGTGATAAATTGAAATAATAACGTGTGGCACAGGCAGATTAATGACAGGCTTGTCGATGCACAAAGCTAATAAAACTAAGTGTCTATAGTATTGTTTAATTATCCTCATTTGGAAAGTTTCAATCATGCAAGTGTGTGTTTAATGATCAAAGCTGGCTGTTGTCAGCGGAGTGGAGAACCAACAACGCCACACGTCAGACAATGTGTGCATTTATGGCGGATTAATTGAAAACTGTGGCAAATTATGATCAATTACATATTTATGGGGTAATTCAAGTAAAGCTTTGGCATTATAGACAGTTGACAGAGTGGGGAGAGTTGGTGACTGTCGTAGCCGCAATCCTAATTGCATCAGTTTGATATGTATGATAAATAATACTGAAAATCCACGTACTGTGAGATACTACAATATATAGCATATAAGCAGCCCATATGGAATGTGTAAAGTTATATATTTATAAATGCAGTCCTGTATTTTATATGTTGATGTTATATACTGCCTACATGCGCAAGTAGATTAGATACACAGAGGTAGGTTATGATATGTGCCACTATTGAACAAAACTGTGGTGGACGCAATGGGCCATATTTCCTATACCGACCAAAGTATAAGGGAAGGTGCAATATTTAACAGGCGCGGGGACCGGTGCATAATCGAAAATCTGTCTTGAAAAAAGTCTTGTCCCCTGCTGATGTGATGAAAAAAAAACTGATGTCCCATGACCTCTATTCATAAATAAAAGTCTGCATTCCCTCCCATGAATATTCGCGTGATTAATTTGTACCGATTCGCTCACGTCGAGGTGGGATTTCAGCAGCTGGAAAAAAAGTACATGTCCCATTCCCAAAGGAGAATGAAAAATCATCCGGTCCCCGTACTTTGCACCTTTAAAAAAGTACCTGTCCCCCTACCAAATGAACCGGTCCCCCCTCCCTGGTAAATAATGCACCGTCCCTAAGTGTCCATAGTACTAATTGTATAGACCCAAAGGTAACATATCATAATTAAAAATCAACTGGGCGTCCTATGGACGCATTATTTGGCTGGGCATCTGCTTCGCGCAAAAACAATTTATGGTTTAATTAGTTTCTATAGAAGGCATTGTTATGTGCGTACAAATAAAGCACGTACATATAAATCATATACGTATATATCCATATATCTATTTGCTGCTCATAAAATTGTGTGCAGTATTGAGCGATCAGATTTTTAATCTATAAAACAAGCATATTTCAACACGCATTTATTAAACACAAGTCAGATACTAACTACAGAGTAGTGATTTGTGACTGTATGGCTGATCAGCTGTTGAGCACTGTGTTGATACCATTATCAGTGATTATGGAGGCCATCAACTTCGGATACTCAACTAAAATATACACATACCAAGAAAAAAATAATATTTGCAAAGACTAATACACATAACTGAAACATTCATCTAGAACATAAGATGGAGAACATACTTCTTATTGCATCAAAGGGGAAAACCAACTAGTTTTTAAATCAATTCACGTATGATTACATAAGATAAAATAAGGATTACATGTTGTTAAGTAACAATACTTAATTACATAATTGAAGCACAACCGTCCTATCAGTCACGGGATCTCTTTTTACAATTTAATAACCTTTGTTATAATACATTTAAAAAAATAGAATCAAACCAAATAGTACATTTATGGGGTACACAATGCACATTATGTGTTACATAGGGCAACGCAGTTTCTATAGATAACGTTATGTCTCAGTCTGACCGTTAAAACCTTTAACATCCAACAAAGAAATGTTAAATACTGAGGAAGAGACGATTTTTATTCTAAACAACACGTTGTTCATTTTATTTGATATATATTGTGATAATTCCAGGCAAATTGCAACAGCTGCAAATGGACAACTGATTCTACTTCAATTGTTGTCAATGTCTGACCGTAGCTTAATATGTCTTTCGTGCATGTTTCAACGAAAATAATTCAGGACACTGTTATCATGTTCTGTCGTTTCTTACACCTCCAAGTTGACCTCCTTGACGATGATACGGGTGGTACTTTCATGACCAGTGTGCAGGTCGTAGTTAGAATAATCCCTACATGCTGCTACTTCCACGGCTATGGTGAGGTCTCCTTTTAGGCTAGTCTTGCATAATCCTTCCACTGAAGAAAAAAAGAACCGTTGAATTTGTTTTTTTAATGTTTGCATTACTAGGTACAATACAATATGCGTGCGTTGGTCTAATTGCCGAATAAGATAACTAGTTTTTACTTTGTGGTGGGCTGTTTTTAGGAGGAAGGTGGGGGTGGGCCAGGTGGAGCGATGGATGATACCACTCTGGGAACAATAAAAAGTACATGATACATATGACCAACATTCAATGCAGATGCCACAATAGGGAATAATACACGGTATATGACTATGCCATGAATCAATCTGGTTTGTGATGGGTTGGTTATGTAAATACCACCGTCTTGCCCAGACATCCCCTCATGTTGTGTGAGATGTGAATTCAGGTCGAAGATTGGTTCAACATCACCAATATTGAATTCAGGGTTTCTACAGGTTTTGCACATTAAAATTCAATGACCTTGCAGTGACATTTCAAGACCGATTTTCTTTTTTCCAAGAATTTGTTTTAGATACGTAGCTTCATCTAAATATGGTCTCTGTAAACATCAAAGAGTAAAATAATATGAATACTGTGTATTTCTATACTTCTTTCACACACATTTACAAATACAAATAAATGGATTATGCCTCATTTAAAACAATGTAAAGTGGTTCAGGCGGTGCCGCCTTGACCTAGAGGTAGGCAGGCAGCTCAGCCGCAGAATCCCCTCCCGAAGTGGTTCGTCAAACGTGGTTGGCGATGCCGCCTCCACGCCACTGCCGCCGCCACCTGTATGAATTTTGCTTCCTTAAAATGCATTGAACTGATTCGGCGGTGATTTGTTGCCGCTGCCGCAAGGGTTTATGTATAATGGCCCTTAGACTTCCTCTACTGTCTTCGTACTGTCTCTAAATCCATACTTTCGCCCGACTTTCAGAGCATTGCACACGCACACGGATCCCCGCGGTCTCCTAGACTTTTTTGTCACTGGAGAGGCAGTACTGCGTGTGTGCCGTAGGCTTAACTACTTACAGGTGTTGGTCCTGTGTAAGTTTTGGGCGATCCCTGTGCTCTGGTAGTTGACGGCTTCTATGGACGCGGGCACACTGCACAGCGCTCCATTGATCCTACAGGTAGAGATCACTTGAGAAACTATTGCTTGAAACTACTGTTACGTTCTTGCTATTGTTTCCATAGATTAAATGAATGAGCGTGACTTTTGCGAACAAAATTGTATATCCATTACAACCATTTGCCATTTCTATTTCCACTTTGCAAATTTCAATACGCTTCTTATGAACACATATATGGGATAGAAGTCTGTGAATCTGGGTGCTAGTAGATGCACAATATGAACTTACAAGAACTGCCAACGCCCGCACTGTGTCGTAGAACAACAAATTCGCATATCACTTTGGAACATGAGCCACAGCCAGCTGAAGGTAGTCTTCTTGTTGTAGGTCACAGACTGTAACAAGAAAAAGAAGTGGCTCTGTGTGTGCCATCTCAACACAGGGTGTGCCTTAAGCACATACATCCAGCAACCCAGCAGGTTAAGGACCAGAAAGGACTGACGCAACATTACAAGTCAAAAATAGTTGTGGGTGGTGAGGGGAGTACCCGGCCCTCAAGACCAGTCAACGAATGTGAAAATATCCCTTAGGAAAGGATTATAAAACACAATTTCAGAGCAAGCAGGGCTTAAAAAGTACCAAACAGCGGTGAATATATCTGTTCATATATGAATATAGTAGTAGCTGAAACTTGCGTTGTATTCACTTACCATAACAATGCCTGTGTCACTAGCACTTGACAGATGATCAACCCAGAAGTACTGAACGTTGAATACTGGTTCGTCTCTCAGTACACCGGACCTCTCGAGCTCTGAAGGAATATGTATGGATGCACTGAGTTTATTATTTGTGTTAGAAGTGAGAGATTTATTCTTATTGTAGTGGCCATAGTAGACCAAGATACTTACATCTAAATGTACAAATTTCGTTCACATTCAGAAGCCCAATGACAGCGTCGAGAACAATTTGCTTATTTATCATTGCTTTTACCGGCGTGGATTATTCAAGATTAGAAGTCGATATCTTATTCAAATCAAGCTTATATTTCTATCATTATGAATGCATCAATTAAAAACACACACGACGTAGTTGTGCATCGCAGTTTTATGATTGCGTACAATAGGGTACCGTATAACAAAAACGAGACATCCACAGCAAAGCATACCTGCAATTCGTAGATCAGTATCAGCATTGGCCAAAGTAACCTCCTCTATAATCAACCTGGAGACTGTTTCGTAGCCCGTCCTGATGCCCCCGCTATAGCTAGAGACCCGGCGACACTGTCCGGCCACTACGGTCACTTCGTGCTGGCCGGACGCCAGCCCGCCACACACGCCCGTCACTACAACAACGTCAACATAGTCACTACTCAAAGGTACTGAAAGGTAAAACCATTTGTTGGATGGTGGAAGTTTGTGTAATAACCCAAGGATTTAGGTGGTTTGTGGTTTCTGCAACCGTTCAACCGACAGTAGACGTTCCCACCAGACACGCCACTATTGTTGATTGGATTGTAAATTGGGATGTATTTACACTTTACCCAGAGTAGCACTAAACCTACCAAATACTAATCAAGCAAAAACATAGTGTGCATTATTGCATATAATGGGTTATAAAATACTCAATACCGCACAACATACTCAACACTACTATAGCCACACCTAAACCATCCATGTGCCACTCGCCACCTAGAGGGTCGGACACACTAATGAACTCGACTGGCACGTCACAATGCGCCCCGTCCACCAGGACATTCCAGCATGCCCACGTTTTCACTACATGACCGAAAGTCGACTGGAAGGTCACCTTTAGGCCTGTTGTCGCCTGCATTTTTGTCATAGGTCACAGTCTGCAAATATATATATATTTTTTCAAATGGAATTTTGCGTTTACTCCCACATTATAGTGACTATCCCACAAGCACTTACAAGCAATATCAGGAGCCTGGCCAGTTTACAGGGGATTCAAGGAAAAGGAGGTCATACACACCAAGAGAATCAGATGTCAAAATGACAAATGTTTCAGCAGAGATTGGCTTATTATAATTTATTAATTTATGTGACTTAATTCTTAATTTAACCTTTGTATACGTAGACTATTCAAACCATCAGGATATATACATAAACTTCTATTTGTGTTTTATAAGCATAGAAAAGTGCAAACTGGCGGTCTGCAAATCTGTATAAATGCTTGGATTCATCACTTGACCTCATTCACATCCTGAGATTAATAGCCTGTGATTGGTCAGAATTCTTAATCGGAATAGTTATGCGTCAGAGGTCTCTTCAGGACATCTGATCCCGGGCATCTGATACTCAAAATGGTCCTACATAATTGGAGAGAAAAAAAGCCGAGGTGTTTGGAAGCTGGGAGTGGAGTGTGGGATGTGGGATGTGGGGTGTGTGTGGGTGGAGGATTGTGTGGTCAGCTTTTATGACGAACTTGCCACCAACACCACCGGGGTGTATGAGGCGGTCTATAATAACATGCAGGTCTAGAGTGACAACCTGTGACAATGCATAAGAAAGTGGTATTCAATATGTTTAATACTAACGTTAAGCGTTTACAACTAACTTTAACCTCTTGATGTGGGCCAATAGACTCACCATAAACGGTGCCGTGTGGTCCGTATCATATCTGCTAATGGTGTAATACTGAATGTTGGAAACAGGTAGTAGGTGGCAGCTCTGTTTCGGCGGTCCTAGCACCACCTCTTCAGCGATGAACTGGTGGTTGGAATTCCAACTGAAGTAACCGTTATTGTTGAAATCTGGACCTAATGGAACA